>JAOTOM010003627.1:0-15000 GCA_034440615.1 Ashinkailepas kermadecensis
CACGTGACATTATCACCATCACACACGTGGCCTACCGCCACACACGTGGCATACCGCCACACACGTGGCATACCGCCGCACACGTGGCATTATCGCCATGACACACGTGGCATTAGCGCCATCACACACGTGACATTACCACCATCACACACGTGACATTACCACCATCACACACGTGGCATTACCACCATCACACACGTGACATTACCACCATCACACACGTGTCATTACCACCATCACACACGTGACATTACCACCATCACACACGTGGCATTACCACCATCACACACGTGGCATTACCACCATCACACACGTGACATTACCAACATCACACACGTGGCACTACCACCATCACACACGTGTCATTACCACCATCACACACGTGGCATTACCACCGCCACACACGTGGCATTAGCATCATAGCCTGCAGTCGGACCCCTGCCGGGCGGCACACGGTGGTCTGTTCAGCCAGTCAGGCAGGTCATCTACAATCCCACGACTGGCCGATATTTCTGCCGCCCGGCTGGCAGGAGAGGTGCGCGTCGTGCCCCGTTCCGTGGTCGTGCTCTGTACAGTCCACGATGGCGAGCTTTCATCACCGTCCGGTTCAGTCGTACCGGGTCATTCGCTCCCGTTCATCGAAGTCCGAGCAAAACGAAATCGTCGTGGCAAAGTTCAATATCAATGCAGCCGGAAAAGAAAGATGGATATGCAAAGCAAGACAAACAGTGGAGAAAGTCTGTGTTTCAGGTGCCCAAGTAAAATATTTCGCACCCCTGATACCATTTCATGTTATAAACTTTCCAACTCCCGTCTCACCCGTCCACCACCAATACCCTCGCCTGTTCGCGGCTCTCGTCTCACCTACCCTCCCCTCGTCTCGTCAGAGGTGTCTCCCGGCTCACCTGACCATCCTGCCCGGCTCCGGCTCCTGTTTTCCCGACGGCTTGTAGTTAGGCGCCAGCAGTGCTATCGTTGACGACTCAGAGTCGGGCGGGATCCCTGCGGAAAACGGCCACATCCTGACCTCACGACATTGGGACTGGCGGGGTGCCACATCAGTGGGACCCTGCGGCACCCTGACCACACCACAGTGTGACGGAAGGGGCGCCACATCAGTGGGACCCTGCGGCACCCTGACCACACCACAGTGGAATGGGAGTGGCGCCACATCAGTGGGACCCTGCGGCACCCTGACCACACCACAGTGTGACGGAAGGGGCGCCACATCAGTGGGACCCTGCGGCACCCTGACCACACCACAGTGTGACGGAAGGGGCGCCACATCAGTGGGACCCTGCGGCACCCTGACCACACCACAGTGTGACGGAAGGGGCGCCACATCAGTGGGACCCTGCGGCACCCTGACCACACCACAGTGGAATGGGAGTGGCGCCACATCAGTGGGACCCTGCGGCACCCTGACCACACCACAGTGTGACGGAAGGGGCGCCACATCAGTGGGACCCTGCGGCACCCTGACCACACCACAGTGTGACGGAAGGGGCGCCACACCAGTGGGACCCTGCGGCACCCTGACCACACCACAGTGTGACGGAAGGGGCGCCACATCAGTGGGACCCTGCGGCACCCTGACCACACCACAGTGTGACGGAAGGGGCGCCACATCAGTGGGACCCTGCGGCACCCTGACCACACCACAGTGGAATGGGAGTGGCGCCACATCAGTGGGACCCTGCGGCACCCTGACCACACCACAGTGTGACGGAAGGGGCGCCACATCAGTGGGACCCTGCGGCACCCTGACCACACCACAGTGTGACGGAAGGGGCGCCACATCAGTGGGACCCTGCGGCACCCTGACCACACCACAGTGTGACGGAAGGGGCGCCACATCAGTGGGACCCTGCGGCACCCTGACCACACCACAGTGGAATGGGAGTGGCGCCACATCAGTGGGACCCTGCGGCACCCTGACCACACCACAGTGTGACGGAAGGGGCGCCACATCAGTGGGACCCTGCGGCACCCTGACCACACCACAGTGGAATGGGAGTGGCGCCACATCAGTGGGACCCTGCGGCACCCTGACCACACCACAGTGTGACGGAAGGGGCGCCACATCAGTGGGACCCTGCGGCACCCTGACCACACCACAGTGTGACGGAAGGTGGCGCCACATCAGTGGGACCCTGCGGCACCCTGACCACACCACAGTGTGACGGAAGGGGCGCCACATCAGTGGGACCCTGCGGCACCCTGACCACACCACAGTGTGACGGAAGGGGCGCCACATCAGTGGGACCCTGCGGCACCCTGACCACACCACAGTGGAATGGGAGGGGCGCCACATCAGTGGGACCCTGCGGCACCCTGACCACACCACAGTGTGACGGAAGGTGGCGCCACATCAGTGGGACCCTGCGGCACCCTGACCACACCACAGTGTGACGGAAGGGGCGCCACATCAGTGGGACCCTGCGGCACCCTGACCACACCACAGTGGAATGGGAGGGGGCGCCACATCAGTGGGACCCTGCGGCACCCTGACCACACCACAGTGGAATGACGGAAGGGGCGCCACATCAGTGGGACCCTGCGGCACCCTGACCACACCACAGTGTGACGGATGGGAGGGCGCCACATCAGTGGGACCCTGCGGCACCCTGACCACACCACAGTGTGACGGAAGGTGGCGCCACATCAGTGGGACCCTGCGGCACCCTGACCACACCACAGTGGAATGGGAGTGGCGCCACATCAGTGGGACCCTGCGGCACCCTGACCACACCACAGTGTGACGGAAGGGGCGCCACATCAGTGGGACCCTGCGGCACCCTGACCACACCACAGTGTGACGGAAGGGGCGCCACATCAGTGGGACCCTGCGGCACCCTGACCACACCACAGTGTGACGGAAGGGGCGCCACATCAGTGGGACCCTGCGGCACCCTGACCACACCACAGTGTGACGGAAGGGGCGCCACATCAGTGGGACCCTGCGGCACCCTGACCACACCACAGTGGAATGGGAGTGGCGCCACATCAGTGGGACCCTGCGGCACCCTGACCACACCACAGTGTGACGGAAGGTGGCGCCACATCAGTGGGACCCTGCGGCACCCTGACCACACCACAGTGTGACGGAAGGGGCGCCACATCAGTGGGACCCTGCGGCACCCTGACCACACCACAGTGTGACGGAAGGGGGCCACACCAGTGGGACCCTGCGGCACCTGACCACACCACAGTGTGACGGAAGGGCGCCACAATCAGTGGGACCCTGCGGCACCCTGACCACACCACAGTGTGAACGGAAGTGGCGCCACATCAGTGGGACCCTGCGGCACCCTGACCACACCACAGTGTGACGGAATGGGACGCGGCCGACCACACCACAGTGTGACGGCAGTGGGACCCTGCGGCACCCTGACCACACCACAGTGTGACGGAAGGGGCGCCACATCAGTGGGACCCTGCGGCACCCTGACCACACCACAGTGTGACGGAAGGGGCGCCACATCAGTGGGACCCTGCGGCACCCTGACCACACCACAGTGTGACGGAAGGGGCGCCACATCAGTGGGACCCTGCGGCACCCTGACCACACCACAGTGTGACGGAAGGGGCGCCACATCAGTGGGACCCTGCGGCACCCTGACCACACCACAGTGTGACGGAAGGGGCGCCACATCAGTGGGACCCTGCGGCACCCTGACCACACCACAGTGATGACGGAAGGGGCGCCACATCAGTGGGACCCTGCGGCACCCTGACCACACCACAGTGTGACGGAAGGGGCGCCACATCAGTGGGACCCTGCGGCACCCTGACCACACCACAGTGTGACGGAAGGGCGCCACATCAGTGGGACCCTGCGGCACCCTGACCACACCACAGTGTGACGGAAGGGGCGCCACATCAGTGGGACCCTGCGGCACCCTGCGGCACCCTGACCACACCACAGTGTGACGGAAGGGCGCCACATCAGTGGGACCCTGCGGCACCCTGACCACACCACAGTGTGACGGAAGGGGCGCCACATCAGTGGGACCCTGCGGCACCCTGACCACACCACAGTGGAATGGGAGTGGCGCCACATCAGTGGGACCCTGCGGCACCCTGACCACACCACAGTGTGACGGAAGGGGCGCCACATCAGTGGGACCCTGCGGCACCCTGACCACACCACAGTGTGACGGAAGGGGCGCCACATCAGTGGGACCCTGCGGCACCCTGACCACACCACAGTGTGACGGAAGGGGCGCCACATCAGTGGGACCCTGCGGCACCCTGACCACACCACAGTGTGACGGAAGGGGCGCCACATCAGTGGGACCCTGCGGCACCCTGACCACACCACAGTGTGACGGAAGGGGCGCCACATCAGTGGGACCCTGCGGCACCCTGACCACACCACAGTGTGACGGAAGGGGCGCCACATCAGTGGGACCCTGCGGCACCCTGACCACACCACAGTGTGACGGAAGGGGCGCCACATCAGTGGGACCCTGCGGCACCCTGACCACACCACAGTGTGACGGAAGGGGCGCCACATCAGTGGGACCCTGCGGCACCCTGACCACACCACAGTGTGACGGAAGGGGCGCCACATCAGTGGGACCCTGCGGCACCCTGACCACACCACAGTGTGACGGAAGGGGCGCCACATCAGTGGGACCCTGCGGCACCCTGACCACACCACAGTGTGACGGAAGGGGCGCCACATCAGTGGGCCCCTGCGGCACCCCGACCACACCACAGTGTGGGGGGAGGGCCATCAGTGGGACCCTGCGGCACGCCTGACCACACCACAGTGTGACGGAAGGGGCGCCACATCAGTGGGACCCTGCGGCACCCTGACCACACCACAGTGTGACGGAAGGGGCGCCACATCAGTGGGACCCTGCGGCACCCTGACCACACCACAGTGTGACGGAAGGGGCGCCACATCAGTGGGACCCTGCGGCACCCTGACCACACGGGGGCACAGTGGGACCCTGCGGCACCCTACCACACCACAGTGTGACGGAAGGGGCGCCACATCAGTGGGACCCTGCGGCACCCTGACCACACCACAGTGTGACGGAAGGGGCGCCACATCAGTGGGACCCTGCGGCACCCTGACCACACCACAGTGTGACGGAAGGGGCGCCACATCAGTGGGACCCTGCGGCACCCTGATCACACCACAGTGTGACGGAAGGGGCGCCACATCAGTGGGACCCTGCGGCACCCTGACCACACCACAGTGTGACGGAAGGGGCGCCACATCAGTGGGACCCTGCGGCACCCTGACCACACCACAGTGTGACGGGAGGGTCACAACACCAGCGGAGTCCACCACAAGACAGTGGGATGGCGATGTCCTTTCTTAAATTCCGACCCTCTCTTCTCCGGCGCTCAACCGTTCATGCCTATATGAACGGCCTCTTACCTCGTCGCTCTTCCCATTCGAAGAGTTTTTTGGTGAAGTTTTTGTTGATGCCCTCGAATCTGAACTCGCCTTCGGCCGTCTTAATGGTCACCTTGTCCTCCCTGGGTCGCTTCATGGCGTCACGAACCCTCTCCAGTCTACAGCACAGGGGGAGTTATCTTTAGAGGCATGCTGGCCCATGAAGGTCATTTGCGCCGACTTTACAGCGAGTGTATTTAGCAAACAAAGCTAAGGCAAGTGTACATTTAGGTTAAGGGAGCTTTATGTTATAGAGTGTGTGATATGTTAGGTGCTGAAGGCGGGGGCTGGATGGAGGACATCTCCCGAATGTCTAAATGGTTTTAGCTTTACTTTACTTCTCCGCAAGGTAATTTGTAGCTGGGGTGGAGGAGGGTGATTTTAAGAGTGACGAGAGAGTTTATTTTGGCAGGGTGCCGGCGTAGGTTGTCAAAGCTCACAAGTCGTCAAAGCTCAGCTCTGTCTACTCGATATAAAACATTCGACCTCCACGACACTGAGCGTCGTAAATGTCGGTCCAGTGTTTCAACTTCAATTTTCGTTCGCGTCAGCTTTACATCCGACTTTTGATGCTGGATTCAGAGTAGAGGAAGGTGCGAAACTGTACATACAAAACCTGCAGGTACTTTCCGAATGCATTGCTTGCGTTGTGCCGTGTCGAACAACAACAAACAAGCATGGAGCTGAAGGGAAGTACTAGCCGTTTTCACGAAGCTATTCATGACGCCTTCAACAGGGCACATTCAGAAGGAATGCGTGTCGGAATATCAGACCTATCTTCCCCGCATGGTGGCAATACAAAGCCAGTAAATGCTGCTCAACAGGTGTTCGACTGCTGGTTTACCGGACACTCTCAGCCGGGACTAAACACGAGCGCGTGTACACATTCGATCCCGGACTTGCCAAGGCATGAGAGACCAACGCCGACCGGAGCTCCAGCCAAGTGTGCGGCTTAAAAGCTCCCACTCAGCAACTGACCTCGCCTCGCGATCCAAGTACTTCTCCCTTTCTCTCTCAAGTCGTCCTTTTTCTCTCTCCACCTGTCGGCGACATGGGACCCACCGTCAGTAACACAGATACGACCGTATCCTCTGGTACTCGGGTCGTCACCAGGGAACAGGGGGAATAGCTGCCCCACCTTCCAAAGAAATTCCTTAATTCATCCATTCAACCATCCACTTCTTAGCATAGAGTTAACAGCATATAGCAAACAGCACACACATAGCGTGTAGCATATAGCATGCAACATGTATCACATAGCACATTGTTAACACGTGATTTTCTCTCGCAGTTCCCTCTCGTTGCATTTTGTTGGTAATGACAGTTCGGTATTTCAAACCGTGCTTACTGGAGTGGCCAGGGAACTTCTGTTTATGACGACACAGGACACGAAGTGTACGGGGATCCCACAAAGTGCAGCCGGGATCATAGTGTCTAGCCGTGGGCGATTTGCAGCGGCTGCAAATAACCACCGCCTCTACGATTACCCCCACCCCCAAAAAATAACCATTCCCCCCCAAAAAAACGATTCTCCCACCAGCAACACCGCTCCATGAGAGCAGTGGAGGTGCACATATTCCAAAGGAGATGTGGCACCACAGCTGATGCCGATAGCACAAATTGAAAGGTTGTGTAACTGGTAGGGTGACTGTAACTGGTAAGGTTGGTGTGACTGGTAGGATCACTGGTAGGCCGCAGACTGGTAGAATTACTGGTGGACCGGTATACTGGTGGGCAGTGACAGAGAGTGGCAAAGTGGTAGAGTGTGGTAGAGTGGTCAATGCTGGTAGGCAATGTCAAGCAATCGTAGTGCGGTAGCGAGTGACAATTTGTCTAACTTTATCTTACATTAGTCGTCCGATAAAAGGGAAGATATTCACTGTTTCTCACTCAAAATAAATTAAATGTCAAATAGCACACGTACAGTTCCAATCCTATTTGATATAAGCTTGTGTCACAGAACACCACAAGAGTCCAAAACTGAATGGAACCGGTATTATAACGAAATTCACTATGTAGCTGAGGAAATACATGTCTACCCAGGTGGATATCAATGATCAAAATACTTAATTATTCGGACTCACTCTGGTGAATAGCCGTTTAGAAGAAAGTCGTCAATAAAGGTCGAAGGACTGGCTAAAATATTTTTCGTTTTGCGCAAACTGAGTCCGAACAATTAAGTATTTTGATCAGCGAAATTCACGCTACGACCAGAATAATTGCCGTATCTGGGCGGCCGTCGCCTTTCCGGCACTCCATCGCCGGCCGGCGTCGTTTTCCGGCCGCGCCGTCGTCGTCGTCGGCTTCGACGGCGGTCGGGCGCCACCCCGGCACAGCCACGGACCGACGTGATGGCCACCCCCGGCGGTCGGGCGCCACCTCAGCAGCCACGGACCGACGTGACGGCCACCCCCGGCGGTCGGGCGCCACCCCGGCACAGCCACGGACCGACGTGACGGCCACCCCCGGCGGTCGGGCGCCACCCTCGCAGCGGCCACGGGTCGACGTGACGGCCACCCCCGGCGGTCGGGCGCCACCCTCGGCAGCCACGGGCCGACGTGACGGCCACCCCCGGCGGTCGGGCCCACCGCGGCTGCTGACCGACGTGATGGCCACCCCCGGCGGTCGGGCGCCACCCCGGCAGCCACGGACCGACGTGACGGCCACCCCCGGCGGTCGGGCGCCACCCCGGCACAGCCACGGACCGACGTGACGGCCACCCCCGGCGGTCGGGCGCCACCTCTGCGGCTGCTGACCGACGTGACGGCCACCCCCGGCGGTCGGGCGCCACCTCAGCGGCCACGGGTCGACGTGACGGCCACCCCGGCGGTCGGGCGCCACCCCGGCACAGCCACGGACCGACGTGACGGCCGCTCTCGGCGGCGGCCAACACAGCGCCACTGGTGTCGGCTGCACCACCCGAGCTGGTGTCTCACGTCACCCACCACACCACCAGTGCCAGAGCTGACCGAGATTGCACCCGCAGCCGGACGCAGACATCGGGGTGCTCTCGCTCTACTGGCGAATGTGTTCCAGCGCGAACCCCGGCCGCCGTCGGAGCTGGTGGTAGGTACACTGTGGCCGCACCGACCGCCGGCACGCCCCGAGCTGGCGAGAGACGTGCTTCTCAGCGCGAGACAGGGCCCGGCGCGCCGTCGAGACGTCTGGTAGTTGTACGAACCCCGCTTTGGGCCTGTGGCCGCACCGACCGCCGGCACACGGCCCCTGGAGCTAGCGACGAGAGGAGGCTTCTCAGAGTTGGCGCGGGGCTGTGAGCAGACCGCTGCTGCACGAGTCACAGGGGCTCAAAGGCAGGGCATGTCGCTTGAAGAGCACGATATGGACAGCGGCGAGAGAGGGCTGAGACGTCCTGGCCGAGTCTTCGTACGAAGCTTGTTCGAGAGACACGGAACTGTGCTCGTAGGCGACCGTAGATGAACGGAGCATGCGTCTCGCCGTGTACTGTGCCATCGCTCCCTCTCTCACTCGGGGGACGAGTGGTCTAGGGGTAAGATGCTCGTCTCACAATCGAAAGGTTGTGGGTTCGAGTCTCACCTGTCGCTACTCTTCGCCCGCGAGCAATCGGCGTGAGAGATTGGCGACGCTACATGACTCAACGGTCGACGTGTCGTAAAACCAATAACCAACCAACCCTTTCTCACTCGCCAACAATACAATGCACGCACTACTGTGCGTCGGCAGCTGACTACCAACCCGTATCGCCCATCGCTGTCGACCAAAAAAACCCATCACGTGCCACATGAAGCCACCCTGAGTTTTGATTAACTATATGGTAACTAATTATTTTGTTAATCGACTGATCTCCAACAATACCTTCAGTGCGCGAGAAAATGTGGAGAACTGGTTTCCAGTATCGGATAAAATGCAATAATAATACAGAACAGCACTGAGTCGCGTCATCACTTCGCTCCGTAAAGAGCGGACGCGAATCGAGGCCGAAGACCTAGACTTTCACATGAAACAAGATGTTCTGTCTGGGGCTCCCAGAGAAACCCGGCTTCATTGCAGTAAAAGCTGCATTTGGGATATCATAAATACCTAGGATGCAGTTGACTCGTGGCAATGAAGAATTAAACTACAAGATATGGTGTATATTACTATGTGCTTATGATGCATTATATATTGTACATACTATATATATATATATATATATATATATATATATATATATATATATATATATATATATATATATAAAACTGCATCGTGCAAGTGTCAAGAAAGTGGAATAATAGTACAAAGTGGAATGGAATGGAAGAGTGGTAGAACGTGGAAGTGGAGAGAGCGTGAAGTGCTGTAAATCTACGACACTCAAGGGTATCGTTGCTGTACCCCATGCAAAGAATAATAAGGAAATATACGAAGCAATAATATTGGTGGTTTAGCTTTCTCTGCACCCAATATATTCAGACACACGGGCGCTCAGTTCTGAAAATTAATTTGGGGAGGGGTATAATGCAGAAAGACAATGGGCGGGTCGAAATTTATTGCGGGGGGGGGAAGGCACAATCAATAGGGTCCATGCTAACTGTTGAAATTATTCGTGGGGATGGGGCAAAGCCAACATTGAGTGGGCACTTGCCCCCTCAAAACTGTATAAAATAACACCCCTGGTCAGGCATATCACTAGAACGAGCTTAATCGTAGTCCCACAGAATCAATATTAAGCTCCATCGCATCATCCATGCATTCACCATCGTTCATGACGTCCAATACTCACAGCTTCCAAGCATTACTACTTCCAGCATAGCGTCTACAAGCCCGACATGGGCGGTCGCACTCGTACCGTGCCATGGTTGATTGACATCGAGCCCCACTGATGAGCCGAGCGGGGCGAGTAGTCAAGGGGTAAGATGTCCGTCTCCCAACCAAGAGTTCGCGGGTTCGAGTCCCACCTGTCGCTACTCTTCGCCCGCGACCAATCGGCGTGAGAGATCGGCGACGCTGTGTGACCCAAAACAGTCGACGCGTCGTGAAATGAACAGCCACCACCTCCACTGATGAGCTCCTACCGACACGTCTGTGGAGTTAGGGACACAGCGGCTGCGTCAGGCGGTTCCGCGCCGCTGCACGCACCTTCTGCAGCTCGCGCTCCAGCCACTGCAGGTCCTTGGCGCGTGTCTGGTGCCTCAGCTCGGCGGGTCGTCGCTTCTGGGAGGACGGACTCAGCTGGCCAGCCTTCATCAGTCGCCAGGCCTACACAGCAGCGACAAAATCAGTCGCCAAGCCAAGTCCAAGATATACGTGTTGTAAGCACTGCTACAATATGCATAGTCATGTAGTAAGCTTCAGTTCAATATATTTTCACGTTATGAGCCTAAAACGTCTAGATATTGTTGTAGGGCAATGACTAGCATGAGCATGAACTTGGCTATGATTTATAGCTTTGATTCCATTGGGTAATCTAGGTTGTGCAATGCAAGCTTGACACTATTTAGGCCATAAAACCCGAAATAAACCACGAGAACAAGAGGGTCTAAATAGGTTTTGCCCACTAAGCGCACTTTATCTGGACCTGGCCTCAGGTCATTTCACGTAGGTGAAGTAAATTGGATAGAGATCTTCTCATATTTCTGCATGCATACCAAGGAAAAAGCTCTTCGGTGCGAAAAGCACACATTTTACAAAAATATGAAAATTGATCCAAAATTGGCCGTGACCTCCGGTCACTTATCCGGCCTGAAGCAGAAATCCCAGATATACTTTTTTAGGCACTGTTCAATCTTGCACACGTAGCAAGGTTCATTTGAACATCGATTTATTTAGATGAGTTATCGATCCGGGAACATTTTTGAATCTTCGATTTTTAACTCTTTGACCTGAGCTAGGTCAATAACCTTACATGACCTGAGGTTGAAATTCTCACATCAGACGCAAAGACGATGAAGGAAAAACTACTGAAAATATCGCAACGCTGCGCGCTGCCATTTTTCACAACCGCAGATTCATCATAGAAATGGGGGAGGGGAGCAAAAATACCAATCGAGACCCCCGGGTTCACGCAGTTTTATTTCTGCAGGTAAGGGCCACTACACAGTAGATTTAATCGGTAGATATACTACTTCCCAGTTACAACAGGTGCCAACAGTGGTGACTAACGTTCACCAGGCCGCGGTGGCTGGAATGGCAAACGCAACATGTAGCCAATGCTACATGTAGCCAATGCTACATGTAGCCAAATGCTACATGTAGCCAAAGCCCAGCCGAACTCACCTCGTACTTCTTGTTGAACTCGGACGGCAGGTTCTTCTGCAGCTGCTCCACGTTCTGCTGCGACTTGCCCGCCAGCGCCTTGGCGATCTCCCACTCGGTCAGCCGCTTCCGAAACTCGGCAGGCAGGTGTTCCTCCTCCACCGCCTGAGGCGACAATCAGGGTCACTGTAGCATGACATGGCCGCTGGCCAGCGGTCGGGTAGGCTGACGCGTGGTGTAATGGCGATTCACCAGTGAAGAGAACCGCCAGCACCACAGTCAGGATGCATCATCAGCGGCGCATACCAAGCCGGTAGGGCACTGGAGGCATCTGCCCCTACGAAATTTCAGCCTTAGGTGCCCCTCCGGGAGGAAAAGGCGCCCCTTGGAAAGAAAGACCCACTCCGGATGGCCCGAGTGCAACCCGTCAAATTTTTCAGCCAGAGGCGCCTTTTGGAGGGCAAAGTGGCGCCCCTCCGGACATGTGCCCCATGACAATTGCTGGATCGGCCCCTGTGCATCATTGGTATAATGTTGGCAGCATAAGTCGCCAATACACAAACCGGGCGAGCGGGAGCAATTTTAGAAGCGCACGTGAAGTGAAATACCTGCGCATACCAGTCATATTCACAGGCGCATTGCTTTGAGTTGCATGCGGCCACGCTCCTCCAAGCGTGAACACAGACATAGTGATCCCGACTGCGATACATTCACGAAATTAAAACCTTGTCCCTTCTTAGATTTGAACTCGACACTTTCTCTTTCAAGTCAAACAGTTTGCATGTTTGCCACCCGGAAAGAATGGTTTGTTTATTTGTTTATTGGGTGGTTCTCGACGCACTTTGTGCACGATCACGGCCAATAGCGCCGCCCACATTGTTTCGCCGGTGGGCCGAGAGATTGGGAAATGTTCCGAGTGGTATGGGTGTTAAACCCGGGACCTTTGGTACCCAGAGCTCAACACCTTAAGCACTCGGCCATCCCCCTACGGGAAGGATGGCTGCGGCGCAAAATCTACGGCACGCTGCCCGCTCACGGGAATGGCGCAGCAAGCTCCTTCCTTGGAACAAATATTGAGAGCACTCATATCTGAATTTACGAAAACTAAAACTAAAACTAAAAGGTTTTTATGATTTATTAATACCAGTGTGTGGGGCGCGTTCCGCACTCCACCATGAACCAATGCAGGCATTGGCAGTACCTTCATGACTACCGCTCTCGACAACACCTTTGTGACCTCCAGCACACCCCAGCAGTGCACTCATGACCTGAGCCACTCCCGGCGCCACCGGTGGCAACACTCCATGACCTGCACCACCCTGACCTGACCAGTGCAGTACCTGACCTGCAGTACCTGACCCAGACGGCGCGGTGCGACCCACCTGCGGCGAGGTGGGCTGGCCGCGCGGCTCTCGGTACTCCTTGCGGCGGCCCCTGTACGCCGGCTCGGCGACCTTCCTGTGCGGCTCGGGGCCGCCGCCGCCGCCGTCGTCGGCACGCTTCCGGCGCCCGCTGCCCTCGCGCTGCTTGCGCTCCCATTCGTGAAGCCGGCGCCGGAACTCGGCGGGAAGCTGTTGCTCATGCTGCACCTGCGTGGAAAATATCACGTCACTTGTGCATAACAGCAGCGTATCATAACACCCACAGATCACAACATCCAGGGTAACAAATACAGCGGTTGACTCAAGGTCTGTGTTCATGACCCTGCGAGTCCCGAACATTCCGCCGACATAGGCTACGTTGCATAGATCAAAACATCAAATGTCCACAATTTCCAGTATTCACAAACTTCGCAGACCTCCACCGTTCAAGATCTTCAGTGGGCATGGCCTCTGCAATTTACAATCGGGTGAGTAAAAACAGAGTTTAATTTAGATACAAGTAGCATAATCAATGATTAACTACGCTAACAAACCTCAATATCAGAATACTGTCAACGTGGAATTATTTCCGATGAGAAAGACGCAGACAGTTTGGAGACATAACGCAGAGTTCGTGAAAGGGATGGGCGAAATGCTTACCACCATTAAATTCGTCACTAATTTAGCGATACATTGTGCCCCTCGTATCACTGGCCCCACTTACACGCATGCATGTACACACAGTGGCCTGTATTGCTTGGGCGGCACAATATCCACGCATCTGACGTGATTCCAGCCGAGCCAACCTTCGCCCGGCGAAGCCACATGCACTTCGCTAGAGAATCTCGGCGTACCCGGGAGATCTGCAGACTTAGAAAGCCTTCATGTATCCTGGGTACCCCCCTCCCCCTCCCCCAGTAGCCAGCTGACCAGCCAACCTGAGTAACCTTGCGCTGTCTCTCCACCTCCTCCTTCCGGCTGCGTCTCTCCTGTCTGTCCGGCTCCTCGGGCGGTCGGGTCAGGCCCACACTGCGCTTCCTCTCCCACTCCTGCCGGACACAGGTCACGCAGTCAGCACAGCTTGGCAAGGTCAACTTACATCAGGTGTCACCCGAGGTCAGCTCATCTCACAGGTCACGATAGGCCAGCTCATCCCACAGGTCACGAAAGGTCAGCTGATCTCACAGGTCCCAATATGTGAGCTCATTTCACAGGTCACGACAGGTCAGATCCCCTCGTGGGGAACCTAAGATCAGCTGACCTCATAGGCCGTGGAAGAGCAGCCCGCTACATATGCGACACGAGGTCAGATTGCCACAGAGCATGCGTTGGTTTGTCCGCAAGGTCACAGCGTAGCAGCTTGTATTGATATCCATTTTAGGCTTCGCGATCGCTTTTGTTCGTCTCCATGACTATACGGTAATACACAGCAAAGTAGAATGCAACAAACGGCGCGGATACCTCCTCTGTGTGGTACCAACTGTCAGCTGTGCAGCTGCAGCTTCAACTTCGACTCGTCCGGGCTCACTAGTGCTGACACTAACAGTCATGACGTCATCAAGCTTTAGGTGTTCATAAGAGCCACAGGAACCCATCTGAGCTAAGCCTATGAAGAGAAGATACAATAAGAAGAGAAAAAGGCAGACTGAAACCTTCTAATTACGTGCGTGACTTTATGAAGTTTGTTGGGGGTGGGGGCAAGTAACATCTTGATGGCCAAAGCTGCTCAGAGAACTATTAGTAACTATTGTACGTCCCAGGCCCAATGGCTAAGCTTCAGCCTGATTGGGGGGTGGGGGGTGGGGGGCAATGACCGAGTGACCAGTGCCCCCCCCTTCTTCCTCAGCACATACAAAGCGACACCCCTGCCCCTAATCAATGCTACATCCAGAGTTTAAAAGCAACTATCTACCCCATAGTGCTGCCATGACAAATATCTTCACCATAACATGCCCGACGGCCGGTTCTGAACCCATCGTCAGGTACACCCGCTGCTAGCACGCTTCCCAA
>JAOTOM010003627.1:20000-171462 GCA_034440615.1 Ashinkailepas kermadecensis
CAGCCGTTTAGAGATATGGTACGGGGCGGTCACAGGTGTTACGGTCAGGACGGTCGTCTATCCCAAACGTCTCGGCTTACAGGTGGGTAAGGGCGCCACTTCTCCGCAGCAGTAGCTGTATCGGTCGGCTCCGCCGGCAAACATTACGACAGGCTCCGGCCACCAATCCATTCCCGCCAATCCATTCCCGCCACTCGAACATGACTTGAGCGAATCCGGTGCCAGAAATGCGGTCTTAAATTAGTCCACTAACCGGACGCCCACCTGGTGATTTATCGCTCACTTCCGACAGTGGCCCATGCGAGTGGGTCGAGCTTGGCGGTATTGTTCCTGCAATGCATTGCTTCATTGTATCGAATGTATTCATTGTATTCACAGCATTTAATTCATGCATTGCATTGTTTCTGCAATAATTCAAAATTAAAACACGCTGATGGATTATCATAAAACTAGTGGTGTAAGTGACACAAATGGCATAGAGCTCGATCGACTCTTTGAAGGACCCTGGGTTCTTCTACGACACATTGAGCCCCAAGGTCACAGGTCGCCAAACTCTCACACCAATCAGCTGTGGACGGGCTCGGTAATCCCGCCCGCTGTGGGATTCGAACCCACGATCTCACGATCAAAAGTCCGACGCGCAACCGACAGAGCTACCGCAACACCCACCTTGGTTTCCAAAAGTCAGGCAAAACAGGTTGGCATCAAAATGTAGCGAAGCTGCGTATTTGGGAGGAATTACGAGAATGCCATTGTTCTCCACTGTACACCAACGCGCAACATATACTGGCTTCCCGGTGCACATGACTGGAGGAAAAACAGCGCTACTGCCACTTATGGAATGTAAAACACACATTTAGTCTGACCTCTTGCTGCGGTGGCTTTATGGACCAGGTTCGTATTGGTGAGCAGAGCTTGTCGCGTGAACCCTGTCCCTACCACCTGATCCATGAATTCCAGTTTCAGTGCATGATTGGTTGGTTATTGGTTTTACGACACGTCGACCGCTGAGTCATGTAGCGTCGCCAATCTCTCACGCCGATTGGTCGCGGACGAAGGGTAGCGACAGGTGAGACTCGAACCCACAACCTTTCGATTGTGAGACGAGCATCTTACCCCTAGACCACTCGTCCCCTCAGTGCATGATTCTGACCGAGAGTTCAACTTACCGCCAATGCACCGACACGGCGGCCGCCACAATAGCTCAACCCTGGCCTCATCATGCCAGTTGCCAACTGATTATCTCAGCCGGAGGATAAACGCGAGCGGGCAAAGCGAAGCCCGGTCTTGCCAGCCAGGACAGGGGAGACCAATTGCTTTACTCGAGCCAGCGCTCGAACGAACTGATGTATCACGGCTGATGAACCGGGGCGGCACCGGGGATTATGCGGTATGGCACTTCCTAACATTGTGTGCCTCATCGACGCCGGTCATAAACGCCAAAGTTTCCCCACCGATGCCAGTCATAAACGCCAAAGTTACCTCATCGATGCCAGTCATAGACGCCAAAGCTGTACGCTATTTCAATTGCTGCTTCAGGCCGGGAGGGCAGCGGGGAACCCACAAAAATAAACAATCGAAAAAGCAGGCCCAGGGCACGCGACAAGTGTCATACTCCACATACCGTACTGCTGCACTGAAGAATAAAACTCGCAAGATGGTTGACGTACCGAAACAACCCACACATCTCTACCAACAACAACAATCCAGGAATTTCTTTTCTCTACATCAAGCCCCAATGCCGTGTAAATGGGCGTCGCAGGCGCCCATTGGCACTTCAGAATGGTCGCACAGGAGCATGATCACCGGCCATTGCAGGAGCAGTGAACCAAACGACCAATGCGGTGCCGTGCATATAGCCTCCACCGGCGCTGCTGGGAACACGACAGCCGCAGACGGGCCCTACCGTCTGCTGTCTGTGTGTTTATAAACCTGGCCTGCCGACTATTGACGCTGGCTGTAGCTGGCTGTGGCCGGCAGCTGGCGTCAGCCCGGTGTATTTTCACACGCAGACTGGGTGTCGGCGGCACAGGAGGCAGGCGTGGCAACAGTCGTCCCCCCCCCCCAGGTGACGCAGACCGGGTGTCGGCGGCACAGGAGGCAGGCGTGGCAACAGTCGTCCCCAAAAGGGACGACTGTTGAAAAGGGCCCCCGAAACGGCGCGGATGAAGGGGGCCCGACCAAAAAAGTAATGAAATAGAAAACGCTTTCGGCAAGCGAAGCGTGTCGGAAATATATGGCTTTGCTTAGTGAACATATACAAATTTCTTGTTTTATCTCTAATATTTTTGGTTGCTAAGGGGGCGGCTTGGCTGGGTCGCTGGTGGTGACAGTCATCCCTCATCCTCATCCTCATCCTCATCTCCAGCTGATCCGGTTGGTGGGCTAGGAGTTGCCCGAGCACATCACCCGTAGACTACTCACCCCTTAGTCGTGCTGGAGAGATTTTGTTCAGCAGCATCTGCCACCCCCTTCCACCACCACAGCCCGATGGTTAGTTAGGGAATGCCAACGTAGAGTAGTGCCTGCCCCCCCCCCCCACACACCATCCCGTCCCCACCTCTAGCTTCCCAGATAGTTAGCTGTGGGGGGAGGGTAGAACAGCGTTTGCCCACCCCCTCCCCCGAGACCGCCTGATAACTGGCTGTGCAGCTGCCCAGCATCCCGTCCGTTTCAGCTGTCATCTGTCAATCTAGCCCCGCCCCTACCTAGCGGTCACGTGGTGCTTCAGTGTTCAGCTGAATAAACTGAAGTCGTGCGGCGGCGAGGTCAGAGCGTCTCTGACCTCGCCTGTGTGATGGACACCCTCAGCGCTGATGGACACCCTCCGTGCTGATGTTCACCCTCAGCGCTGATGGACACCCTCAGCTGACGTTCACAATATTTCACTCGGCACAGATTCAAGAGTCATGTGACAACCGCCGGTACGGTGTCCACAGAAGTCATGGTACGACAGGGGCGGATACAAGGGTGGCCGCACTCTGGATCATGTGCTCCCTCCCATGGAAAGGTGGCGTCACTCTGGTCGTGAAGTGACGCGCCTCCGTGAGGGCTCGAGTGCACCCCTCCCACACCCACTCGACAGATTATTTTTCAGCTCAGACCGGGAAACGGCGCGCATCTCAGAGGAAAAGGCGCACCAGATGGAAAGGCTAGTTCAGTGGCCGATCCACCACATCATCGCACAACGATTTTTTCACCGAACGCGTCCTTCCGGCGTCTTTTGCAGCTGCGCCCTTCGCGGGGAATGTCGTCCCTCCAGACGAATACCCCCAAGAAATTCCTAGATCCGCCCCTGTGGAACGGTATATATTATTACCTGCCCAACTCGTGTGCATTTCCTGAACCAAATCCCCTAGTGCTAACAAATCCCAAAATTCTGCGTTCACGTGGTGACGTCGATTGTGGTGCACATGCGCGGCGGGAATGAAGGGGGAGTGACGTGTCTGTGGGACATTCAGGTTACACCCCATATCTACTCAGGCCGAAAATCTTTGAACTCTCAGACTCAAGAAAGGCACTCGTACGCACAAACGGGACCCCTCCCAGGATCTCCCTGGACTGACCTAGGCTGACCTAGAAGGAACTCAGTTGGCCTTCGGCTTCAATATTATGTGCGATATATTTTTTAACCGTGACTTCGATGTGATCGTCGAATGATACCCATCATAAGCCGGAGTTTACGAGATGGGGTGGATCTGTGATGAAAATGTAAAATACAAACGTTGGGCTCTCGATGCATGTTAGGCTTTAAAAAATCGGTCCATAAACCTCGAAGTAATGCTTAGTAAAGAATGGCCCCACCCTTCCCCTCCTCCCTCTGCTCACTATTTCATATATCCCACTGCAAAACAAGGTTATCGCCACAAATGATGTGATACTTAATTCGCTGTTAATGACGACTGAAGTACAAACGAACTACCATACGTGAAATAAAAATTCCAGCGGGAAGCATCAGCTTGTTGCGAATACTGATAGTGAAAAATATCGCAGCTGCTGAGTATCGAACCACGACCAGAAGGGGAAATTTCGTGAATTGTGTATTGTCTGTATTTGTGCTCAAAACACCGCCTGCAATGGATGTCACTGTAAAGAGGAAATAATTGCGCACATTTCAACGTGCGATCTGGTGGAGTTACTATTATGATAAGGTCAGGAGAACGCGGAAAGTAATCAGACGTCATACTTCATGATCATTTCCATGCTAAAGATTAGTAGAATCTCATTACTTGATTTAAAACAAACATCGCCAGAGTTCAAGACCTACCGATGGGAAATAATTCCTACCCGTAAGAGCGATAATGAGCGCATATTTTAAGATGCGATCTGGCGATATTCTCATAATGCTTCATTCTGCAACTGTGCTTAAATGCCCAAATTAATGTTTTTCCGTATGGGAGCACTCATCTTCGCTAACCACAAAATGACACATTGTTTTCCAGCACCTCGTAACGAGACAAGCGAGTACCTTTCACTACTAGCGCCGCGGTGCGGCCGGGGGAAGAACTAGACGATAACAAAAAGATGGACATCAGCCCAATGCTGATTATATATGGCTCCATGATAACACAACGAGCCCTGCCATCCACATCATTATTTCCCTATCATCCGCACTATTTTCTTTCTAAATTTAGCACGAATTCTTCCTGGGGTGGCTTTATAGGCCAGGGCCATACGCTAAGCAGAGCTTGTGGTGTGAACCCCGGCGACACCACCCGATCCTTGAATTCTAGTCCAACCGTAGAGCTTAACGTGCTGCCAATGCACCGACATGGCCGACATGGCAGCTCGTCTCCGGCCTTATCGGGCCAGCTGCCAACTGACCCTCCCAGCAGGGGAGTAAATGTGAGCACGTAAAACGACTCGAACCTGTCTTGCCAGGACAGGGAAGACCAATGAAGGCTCTCGCTCTAACCAACTGAGCTACTGGGGCGGAAAATGTGCAACCAATCACACGATACCATTGTAGCGTCATCAGTGACCTCTGGGTCAACAAAAAAGTAGTTTTTATTATCTAACCTGGTCGCCCTTGGAATCGACGGAATCGATCGACTGACCGCAAAAGATTCAGGGGGGCAAGACGCCCTCTCCCAATGGCAACTATTACATTTACACCATAATCATCACGGTAAAAGGAAGACCAGCCCTCCTTCAGCGGGTTGGATTGCTCCCAAATTTGCTCTGCAAGCGGTTTCAACGCCACAAAATCCACGAAGACGAACCCAACCATGGTACGACGATGCCACCCACAAATAAGGCGAGGAACACTGCTGATAGGAAACTTTTGGAGCGCCCCAATCCCACCCCGCTCAACAAAATATTGCATGACGTAGACCCACTGCAGCTGCCTTCCTCCACCCATGGCACACCACAATATCTGCACCTCCAGCACAGCGGATGGGTCAGAGGTTTCCTGTAGGAGGTTGTGCCGGTGACTGCCGACAAGTCAGATTACACACATGCATGACCTTGCTACCTGACTTGTTGCTAAAGCGACAGCTAGAACTTAACTTCACTGAGCTCGTTGTCATCGCGTCATCGTCATGTCATCGCGTCATCTGTCGAGCCTGCAAATTCTCCTACGTTTCTCCGATATGCTTCTGCAGTGTGAGAGGGATCATGTGGTGACGTGCGTTTCCTGTAGTCTGTCGAAGTGATGTGTCGAAGAATGATAGGTTTATATACCAGCCTTTTGATTCCAGTAACAAATTTGAAACGTTATTAGAGACACCGGACGTTCGTTGTCAGTCGGGGTCAGGAAAGTCGGGGTCAGTCGGGGTCGTGAAAGAACACGACAGCGGCCACCCGGGAAAACTCGAATGACCAGGGATTTCCTCATAGGTGTAGGTCTCGGAAAACTATTGGGAGAGCGGAATACATGATGGCATTGAGTGGGTCCAAGTCGATTTGGGCATACGACATAGGGTCTCATGTTAAAAGTTGAAATAATTGGGAGGGGGCAAAGCCAACATTGCGGGCAGGACACATGCCCTCCCAAAAGCATACAAAGCCACACCCCTAGATGACCGATCACACTTCGTCAGACGGCATCCATCTTAGTTAGTTATTTGGACTTTAGGGCGCGTCGACAACTATGGCCATATTGCGCCCAAGACGGCATCCATCTACTATCGTGGGACGACACAGGCATCGCGAAGATAGAACGTCACTGGGAGCTACACGGGATCACAGGGATCACAATGAACCCCGCGTCGGGGTACCGGGAACATCGGTCTGGATCCAGTGGACTTCCCAGACACTCACATGAAAACAAGGCCGTCGGCCAGGCCAGATAATTCCGGCAGGCTATCAGCTCCAGAGTCCTCACTGACCCACACATCTCACACCACCTGCGACCGCCACAATCTCCACCGTCCCCCCCACCTGCGACCGCCCCGTTCCGTTACCAGTTACCAGTATATTCGAAAATGGTCCAACATTTTTCCGCTTTTCCCTTTCCCCCCTTAAAAAATTTAAAAAATTAAAAAAAAAAAAAAAAAAAAAAAAAAAAAAAAAAAAAAAAAAAAATATAAAAATTAAATAACATTCAAAAAAAAAAAAAAAAAAAAAAAAATAAAAAAAAAAACCCCCCCCTCCCCTTCCCCTTCCTCCCCCCCCCCACAAAAAAAAAAAAAAAAAAAAAAAAAAAAAAAAAAAAAAAAAAAAAAAAAAAAAAAAAAACCACAACCCCCCCCCCCCCACCCCACAAATCCTCAGTTCCCGCTGACCCCTACCGCCCTCACCTCCTGTGATGGCCACCATCCTCACCGTCCCCGCTGATCCCTACCGCCCACACCACCTGCGACCGCCAAAATCCTCATCGTTCCCGCTGACTCCTACCGCCCACACCACCTGCGACGGCCACCATCTCCACCGTCCCCGCTGACCCCTACCGCCCTCACCACCTGCGACCGCCACCATCTCCGCAGTCTCGCTGACCCCTACCGCCCACAACCACCTGCGACCGCCACCATCTCCACCGTCCCCGCTGACCCTACCGCCCACACCACCTGCGACCGCCACGATCCTCATCGTCCCCGCTGACCCCTACCGCCCACAACCACCTACGGCCGCCAACATCTTCACCGTTCCCGCTGACCCCTACCGCCTACACACTTGCGCTCGCTGATAAACATGACAAACGCCAGGCGTACATAGATGGCCCGTCAAAAGACACTTAAGTTGACGATGAAGGTGTCAGTTGCACTCGCCGTCAGCGTCGCCGTGCTGTGAAATCCTGCCACGTTGTCTTGTCCTCAATCTTGCTCGGATCCAAACACGCCCAGTGGCAGCCTTCACGATCGTCTCGCTGCTGTCACGGCGGCGCAGCTGATTCACCGCTCTGACGTCACTCGCCGCCAGTCGTGACGTCACGCGTCGCTCACGGTCCAATAACGTCATTAGGGAGCAAAAACAAGCCGGCAGGTGGCGCGGCCGACGGAGTCGGCCCACCTGTGCGGCCGCCGCCGCCGCCGCCGGCCCGGCTCAAAGGGCCGGCGGCGAGCCCGAGGCGGCGCGAGGCGACGCCTTTGATCGGGCCAGACGGCGGGTCCGCCGGCACGTGCCGTGTTTGGCCGGACGTCTAGCTGGATGTCTAGCTGGACGGCGACCGGAAACTTCAGACGAGCGGCTGGATTAACCGGGGCCGAAGCGGAGGGGCGTTCATGCGACACCGCAGGGGTAGCTACGGCACTAGGTACGGCACGGCACGGCACGGCTCGGCACGGCGCGAGAGACGTTCTTCGCGGCGGAGTCATCGGCCACGCCGTGGGCAACTTTCGGAGTTGGCAGCGAAGGAGAAGCGCCGGTGTGAATCGTGCGGGCACAGACGTCTTGCAGCAAAGCCGCAGTCACATTCCACAGCACCTTTTATCTGTCAAAAATTGAGCGCGCAAAGCGCTCTGTGATCTCCTTTGCACCCTGAACCGTCACATTCCACAAACGCCAGTATGAAGGTGGCAAGCTTCAGCACACTGTGTACGTGGGCAAATCATTCAACGGCAGCATCATGCTGTTCATCATCGTACTGTTGCTCCGTTGCTGCCCCGTTGATAGCTTCACATGACGCCAACTCGCACCTGATGTTTGCTCAAAGTCGGCTTCCTGTGAAAATGGTGGCCATGGCGGGCTGTGCAGGGGGGTTGTCCGCTGTTTGATTGTTTTTGTTTTACTAACGGAGCCCACTGTCTATCCATCGGCAGGCTGCGGCGCTAACCATCGACCAGCCACTAACCATCGACTGACTGAATGACTGACGACTTCCTCTCTAGTCATTAGACGTGTGGTCTAATGAAGATCAGTTGGACTTGGCTTCTCGTTGTTTGTTTGCTTTTCTTCAAACATTTTCGGACCGCCTAGCAGAGGAAATTTTGCTCTGCACACACACCGACACACATACCGACATACACACAGACATGCACACAGCGCACGTACGGCACATGCGAAACAGTCTTGATCTTTTTTTTCGGCACGCTTGCGAAACAGTCTTGTTCACGCGCTTGCTCTCGGATTCCCCGCCGTAGCACGTCGTGCGTAAGGCCGGACCAACCCGACTTCTGGGGTCCGGTGACCAGAGCACTGCTCCAGCGACACGACGCGTGGTCGGATGCCCTCGGGGCGTGGTCGGATGCCCACGGGGCGTGGTCGGATGCCCTCGGGGCGTGGTCGGATGCCCTCGGGGCGTGGTCGGATGCCCTCGGGGCGTGGTCGGATGCCCTCGGGGCGTGGTCGGATGCCCTCGGGGCGTGGTCGGATGCCCTCGGGGCGTGGTCGGATGCCCTCGGGGCGTGGTCGGATGCCCTCGGGGCGTGCCGCCGGACAGAAGGATCTGCCCAAAGCCAGATGCGCCCGTGAATCAGATGCCGCGGGCGCTGGTCGTTCAGCGTGAATCCCGTGGCGCGACGGACGCGCCCTGGCAACTGCCACCCCTGGGTGGGAGCCCGCCGAGAAAAGTTTGCAATGAGTCGGACTTGAACCAAGAACATCCACAAACGAAAGGGATGCATCGGCCGACTGCTCCACCGAGATGGTCACCTTCTCGGTCACCTTTCTGGGGTTTCGGAGCGCATCAACGGCACCGGTGATGCACTATGCAGTGCACTGACATGTTGAATGTTGACATGTCACGTCATGTCATGTCATGTCATGCTGCTGTCTCAGCTAGGTCAGGGCCCAGCCTGTTGGGCCAGTAGGCATCACTCCCGGCTGGAGGTTCGTTCCACTGGTCTCCGGCTTCCTTGTTCCAACCTTCGCCAATGATGGCATTGTCGGCACTAAAGGACACTGCAGTCCGATGTGTCCTAAATGACTTTGTGATCTTCTCTCAGAGCGTCGCCAGTCTCACACAGGCAATCGTTTGAGTTCATCAGATACGCTCATGAGATCATCAAGAGCGTGGTGTACACACCTTGGAGGGGCAGTTAACTTCTCACAATGTTACAATGTCGGTTTACCTCCCTCATAATATCAGACGGCACGTGACACAATCCTCCCGACTTCCACCTCCGTGACGTTTTAGCGTCCAAGCTTCGCCACACGCACTGCCCACTACCCTCTCCACCCCGCCAGGTCGTACGCTGCCTACGGAAGCCACCATAACGACCCCAACAGTGATTTTTCATTCACAATTGATGGCGTAATGGAGACCTGCACACCATCGACTGTAGATGTAATGGAGACCTGCACACCATCGACTGTAGATGAAATCCACCCCCAACGTGACGCCACAGAAATACCACGGATGGCCCGATGTCAATCTCTGAGCGGAAACCGCCGATCTCGAACGACCGTGACACACATGTCTCAGTGCCTCTCCGCATCACCATGGCTCTGGCATCTGAAGGATCGGTGACCAATTCGCAACTACCAGGCACCCAACGAGCAACCGTGATGAAGGATCGTACACTGGCCGCAAGGGGGTTGATTTGCGATAATCATTGGGGGAGGGGAAATAAATGGAGGTAATGGGTGGGCCAAACCAATTGGGCTACCCCATAGAGTCCCAAATTGAAAGCGAAATTATTACCGGGGTGGGGGCTCAAAAGTATGCAAATTGACATATATGGTCCAATGGGGCTGTGGGTGCCCCGCACGAATCAGAGAAAACAGTGCCACCGACCACGGACCCGACGAGGGCAAACTGACAAAAGCTAGAGCCCAGTCTACTTACAGACACAAAACACGTCCGGCTGTGCGGCTTTACCGACGCCCATGGGGGATGTGGATGAAAACCAATCATTTGTTTTTCATTCAAGATCACACCTGACTACATGATCTTACATTCAAAGGAGCTTAAGTCCAGCTCCTCGAACCCGCTCTATCCGAATATCACATGCCTGTCTGATGGGATCACATCTTCGATCGCAGACGGACTACAATCATAGATCGTCCACTTATAAGTGGACGCTGCCTCCCGGACACAGAGCAGGATGCTGGACGGAAACAAACACATGATCCGTATTGCATACTTGTAACTAAAAAGCCGCCGCCGACTTATCCACTGTTTACAGCTTTAATCTCCGGCGGCGGGCGGCGGCGGGCGTTTGCGCCGTTGGCCACTGCTACTGACCATTAATCGGGACGCGATCAAAGCCGGTGGTGGAGGCCGCTTCGGTCGGCTGCTCGGCGGAAGCGCGGTCAATATTCAGGTACCCCCACGCGCGGTGCAGTTTCGGTGCCGTCACATCTGCTGACGTCAGCACCGCTCGAGCTGCTGGCAGCGCTCGGCTTGTTCCCGCCATTCGGCGTCAAATAGCGCGCGAACTGCGGGCCGTGTGATCTCCGGAGAAAGAAGCCGCAAACCGCGAGGATAGGTTCGCGATGCACTTCCAGTTCTCGGCAAGGGAGGGGGAAGGGGTGGGGGTGATGTGGTGTTGGTTACTGGCTTTACGACAGACATATTTTCCAACCTCATATTTTCCTCGTGCCGATTTGTCACTGCCGACGAATAGCGACAGCTGAGACTGGAACCCACAACCTTTCCGTTGGGAGACCGGCACTTTGCCCCTAGGCTACTCGCCCCAGGAAGCGGTGAAGCGCTTTTTTTTGTCGGCCTCCACGGACGTGCTTGTGTACTTCTGGTGTCACATATTCAGCAGAAATGGATTTTGAAGCTTGCACTCATACCAATGTTAATCGCATGGACTTCAACTGGCTTTGCAATGCCAACAATGCTCGGAAGATCGTAGTACTCGCGCAGGTCATGTGATGCCGTGACGTCACAGTCATGCGGCCGCCGGCGGCTGGCAGACTCGAGGCAGCTGGTGCTGGACCGGCGCCGACCAAGCTGCGCCATACAGCCTACCTTGGCACCAAGACAATCAAGAAAACATCGTGGTGGCAGTCGCTAAATATAACATGAACGAACAGGTGAACAAATTGGGAGTTATAGAGCAAAACGAAAGAAAAACAGCGATATAGCAAGACAAAAACACATTAAGGCTTCAAAACGGTCACGGGCGGGCAGGGTCGGGTGACTCATGTGAATTGTTTCCCTCTGACTACTGGTAGTTACCTAATATGCCTGTGATTAGACCCGGTAGGACTGCAGCTGATTGGTGCGCTGATTCACCGACACGCTCGTGATTTGTCCTTGGGCCGCTGCAGCTGATTGGTGCGCTGACTCACCGACACGCTCGTGATTTGTCCTTGGGCCGCTGCAGCTGATTGGTGCGCTGACTCACCGACACGCTCGTGATTTGTCCTTGGGCCGCTGCAGCTAATTGGTGCGCTGACTCACCGACATGCTCGTGATTGGTGCGCGTACAGCCGGGCGAATCTTTGCGAGTGGTCGGCCCGGTCAGGAACGCTTTCTTGACCTTGGACCAGCCGCTCTCGCGGCCCAGACCCGACTGTGGGTCACAGCCGGGCCGGCCGGCCAGGTCGTAACTGGAGCGCAAACTCGTCGGTACAGGCCGTGGCACCTGTAACTAAGTCAAGTAAAATCAGGTCAAGCCAGGTCAGTTCAGATCAGGTCAGGTCAGGTCGGCTCAGATCAGATGTAGCAAGTAGTCAAGTATAAATAAGTCATGTGAGATCAGGTCAGGCCAGGTCAATTCAGGTCAGGCCAGATCAATTCAGGTCAGGTCAGGTCAGGTCAGCCAAGATCACTGAATATGACGTCATGTGCACTGCAAGCCGGAGGATGTGTTCCAAATCATTTTGGAATGCAAGGTCACGTCTATGGGAGAACAATGGCAAGATGAGCGTCGTTTACCCCCTTGTCCCACTATTGTCTGCTCGCGAAGTTGTCCATGAAGTGCGCCACAGTCCATCAAATTTAGAGCAGTACATTGCTGTCAAATTCTGAATATGGCATCGAGCCCACAAGCCATTATTCAGCTCTATTCTTGGCATCATAAATCGATAAATTGAGATGAGAATAGGAAACATGAGCGAACACGGTGGGCTTTGAATCGGTAGCCATGCTAGAGTTCTTGCTTTGCCAGGTGGTTGAAAGTGGCAAGGAACATCGTACGGCACAAAACAATTCGGCGACTTCAGCAGTCTTCAGTCGTATGTCCTTGGCCCATCATCAGCGTCAGCAGCAACACGCGCCAGCCTCACTCGTCCTCCATCGGTCGCGACCCACCTGTTGGCCAGGTGTGTCGCCGCCGTCCAGCACCTCCTCGCGAGAGGCCTGGCGCGACACGGGCCGAGGCGACAGCGTCGGCGCCACCTCCGTCTCGCGGCCCCTGCTCCTGTCCGGCTCCTCGCCGCCGCCCTGCGACCTCCGGCGCCACGAGCCGCTCCTGCGCGGTCGGCGAGATTCGTCCTCCTCGTCGGCGGCGCTCGTGTACGACTCGTAGTCCTCGGGGTCGCCGCCAGGTGTCTCCAGCGTCGCGCCGTTCGAAGCCGACGCCGTCGCGCGGCTGGGCTTCTTCTTGACGCTGTATTTTCGCGGCTGTACGATGGCTCGCACACGACCCCACGTGGTGCGGTCCTTGACCTTGTCCTTGCTGACCTTGGCGTGGCCTCGGAGTAGCTCCCGGTCTAGCGATTTTGTCTTGGAGGTGTCGTCCGGTGACCACTGTTCGCTGGTTTCCAATAGCGTGAGCGACGGATTCTTGGAGAGATCTGCGACAAAAACAAAATTTTGTGAATACTTTTTGCCATTGAAGATGATGATAAATTGGAGTTTAGGGGCGCATCGACTGCCAGGGTCATTTGCCAATGAAGATGTGTACGGCTTTGTTCAAATGCAGCATCACAAAGCTCCTTATTGTGGATCATTTCCGATGAACAAATACATGTATTATTCATCGCCGGGAATACTTAAACCACTTAAGATTGAGACAAGCGTGTAAACCTGGTCAGCTTAGCTGGGATCGAGTTCAGGTCCAGACCAGGTCAAGTTCAGGTTTTGTCGGCCAGCTGGTTGAACGAGACTATGGTCTGGCAAATTAGGTCAGTTTCGGGTTGGAAAATCGCCGGCAGTCACCGAACATCCGTCGGTCTGCGGCGCCTGCTTTGGGTTGCCACCACTGCTGGGTCGCGTGGCAGGCACGTGGACCCGCCTTCGCCTGCGGTTCTGATGAGCCACTCAGCTGCCCACAGCTGGGACGTCGGCAGCTCGGTGGTGAAGCTGAGCGTCTGACATGCCAGAGACACGGCGTTCGGTTCCCCTCGGTGCCCGCCCTTCCTGCCAGGGCGAGAGGCAGGGCGACGCCATATGACCTTAGCTGCTCAGTGCGTCGTAAAGCCGCAGCCAAATTTACAAATGTCTCAGTTGTCTGCAGCCGGGTCATGACTCAGCGCCGGCCTGCGCGTCGAGCATCAGCAGCAGGCGGTGAGTCACACCAGCGACGCCGGCGACTCGAGATCTGTCACGTGACTGAGGTTCCGCTGCGGCCCGAGTTCACCGACGCAGAGTGCCGCCACAGAAAACCGGGGCCTGCGGTGCTAAATGTCAACCGGAGTAGAGTTTTTTTTACGGGGTAAACCAGGACCCGCAGCGCTAAGTATCCACCGCAGCAGAGTTATTACCGGGGAAACCAGGCCCCGCAGCGATAAATCACTGCAGAAGTTCTTGCACATCAAACCAAGGTTTGCAGTGAGATACACACCACCGCAGCCGTGTGGATTCCCACATAACGCACGTGCTGTCCACAGCATTACATACTCACCACCCCAGCCGTGTGGATTCCCACAGAAAGTACGTGTTGTCCACAACATTACATACTCACCACCCCAGCCGCGTAGATTCCCACAGGAAGCACTTGTGGTCCAAGGCGTTACATACTCATTATCGCCTTGTACACAAATACGGAAAAGCAGTGCCCGGAGCGTCGAATGCACTCACGGCGGTGTTGCAGGGCAAGGTGAAGGACATGGATGTTGAGAAAGGATGGACATTGAAATGGGAGCGTATGGATGGAAGGACGAGTGAGGTACTCCTAGTCTGGCCAATCACAAGTGGACTAGGCCTCCGGATCATTGGAGAACGCAATCCCCCCACCCACCACGGAAAGGTGGTGCCTCGTCGGCGCGGGGGAGAGGGGAGAGGGAGAGACAGTAACATAGGGGGAGGGAGGGAGGGAGGGAGGGAGGGAGGGAGGGAGGGAGAGAGAGGGAGAGGGAGAGGGAGGGAGAGAGAGAGAGAGGGAGAGGGGAGAGATAGAGGAGAGAGATAGAGGGAGAGATAGAGGGAGAGATAGAGGGAGAGAGAGGAGAGAGGGGATGGAGAGGGGGGGGGGGGGAGAGAGAGAGGGAGAGAGAGAGAGGGAGAGAGGGAGGGAGAGAGAGGGAGAGAGAGGGAGCCATCTGACTATGTCAGGGATCCTGAATACCACGGGATCTATGAGTTAGGTACGTGCCACCCCACGCAGATATTTCGGACACTATTCATCAAACCAGGCAGCTGAAAACAAACTTCTCCACCTGTGCTCGGAAGGCACCGCGACACGTCAAAGCCAACATGGAACACCACTCTCCCAGAATGCGCCACCGAATTCAGCTGGATTGACGACGGCAGTCCACGACTCGATCTTCGGCACACAACTGAGCGCAGAGTGCTGACTCACACGCACGCATCACACAATGGCCGCGTCATGCGGTTCGCCGAACCGCCGAACGCCGCACGGCGTGCATTCCGCGGCTGAGCTCGCTCCGCGAGACGGACTTTGTGGCGCGTGAAGACGGAAAACATTACCGACAGTACGTGGCCGTGGTCTGCATGCCACGCCAGGTTTTGGCGGCAGCTGAGCGGCCGCAACCACAGGAATTGATCAAATGGACCGGGCGATTGATCATGACGTCATCATGACCACGTGCACGTGGCTGACCAAGAATTTGCATGATGCTTCTGTTATCACTGCACAATTTTCGCATGCTTTCGATTAGTTGTGTACTTAATGTGCTTTTTGAGCATCCTCGGCTAAACTGAAGGTATTTGAGTAATCAGAAATGATGACAAGTGACACGACAAAGTGCCGGTGATGCTGAAATGCTGGTCTTCCGGTTTTCCGTTTCATAAACACGTGAAGAACGCAACCTTGGTACAAAAAAGACTGCGGTTTAATATTGCTTGTTTAATATCTTCATCTAAAAGAAATAACCGATTCGAATATGTCTTGAAGTGGCTTTGTAGGGCACACGTGCTATGCATGACTTAGACAGCCAAATAGCCAATCAAGTAACTCTAACTAAGCGGTGAAGGGGCGCCTTTATTTTCCGGGCAGTTCCTATTTCTCTTAGAGCGGCGCCTTTGGCTGGAAAATCCCTTCGGTCGGCAAGAGTGCACTCGAGCCTTCCCGGAGGGGCGCCTTTCCGGCCGGAGGAGCACCATATTCTATGGGAAGGGGAACATGCTTCCAGTGCTCCCTGTATGCGCTCCTGGACAAGAGTGAATGTAGCGATTCGAGCATTGTCTTGCCAGAACACAACCAAAGACCGGCATGACACCACCTGAGCTGTCCGAACACCGGCTAGGTATGACCTCATTATATCGCAATATGCACGTACTACCCCAATAGTCAACATTCGAGCCCGATCATCAGACATTAGCACCATGTACTTACCATTTCCGTCGTGTTGGCGAGCCAAGCTGACAAAGTCCGGCTCGGTGAGATCTTCTGAACTGGAGGTGGTCGACGACGACATGGAAGACACGGCTGTGTTCGGCGTTAGGTTCGTGGAGCCTCCTGCGGGCGCAGATACCACCAGGTTAGAGGGGCATCGTTCCCGTAACGGACGTCGGTCCATGCTCAGGGGGCGAGTAGTCCAGGGGTGAGGTGCCCGTCTCCTAGCCGAAAGGTGGCTCGAGTTCCGCCTGTTGCTACTTTTCGCCCACGACCAGCGGGCGTGACAGACCGGCGACGCTATTTGACGCAAAACATCGGACACCTCGACACCTCACACATCGCAACATTCGACACCTCGACACCTCACACCTCGCAACATTCGACACCTCGACACCTCACACCTCGCAACATTCGACACCTCGACACCTCACACCTCGCAACATTCGACCTCGACACCTCACACCTCGCAACATTCGACACCTCGACACCTCACACCTCGCAACATTCGACACCTCGACACCTCACATATCGCAACATTCGACACCTCGCAAACCAACAAGCATCGGACCTGATTCGGCTGTTTATGAACGACATTTTACTAGTCAACCGTATGTGGAAGTAGAACCCTCCGTGCATGTGATTGATACCCCCACCCCCACCCACCCAACAAAGGCTTTGTTTCGCAACCAAAACACGGAAAACAGGGCGGAGCGAGGCACGTAGCGTTTGCATCTGCCAAAACACTGGTAACGGGGAATGTGCGAAAAGCGCCAGCAGCAGTGTGTGGCGCAACGTTCGTTTGGCTGCATTACAAGTAGCAGACTGCACAAAACACCCATAGTCCAATTTCGGCAGGATCAAATAAAGCAGAATCAAATAAAGCAGATCAAATAAATACAGAAAAGCAACTTCCGCCTGTCAGCACACCGAGTACTCCGAGTACCAAATAGTGTTTTGGGGTACAGCATGGAAAGTGTCCAAAATTAAATCAACACGTAAACCTGAGCTGGTCCTGGACGTAGAGGTCGAAATGTCCCATCCCACATCGCTAGTAGAGGAAGGGTGAGAAATACGGATATTTCTCACAGACGCAATACAGATACCGGAATACCGTGCTCACCGTTGATGTTTTAAACACGCATCTATTATTGCTTCTGTTTTGTTTGCACATGTAGGAATTTACCCTGGCAATTTTCGAGTTGCTTTCAAAATAAGATTTAAACTGACCTTCGAAGTCAGCCAGCAACCGGAGGTATAAAGCCTGGTGTCAAGAACGCGGTACCGTCACGTGTGAAGAGACGAGTTTTGCCTGATGACGTTTCCATACTTCATTTAGAAACGTCAGGGGGTCGCAACATCCACGCACTGGGAAGGTAGCAAAATTGTGTACATGGGTGAGGATGAATTTTTACCCAAAATGTTCGCTTATTTTCATGCACCATTCAACATACCTGAAGCAACATTTATATATTATGTTCGATTATATCATAATCATGCCGCTTATGACCCAAGACTTACCGGGTTACTGGTTTCGTCCGAAGATTTCGATGCGAATTAATAACTCCTACAAAACAATAGAAGATAACCGGCGCCAAGCAAATTTGTTCGTAGCTGGCGGAAAAATGTTGGATACCTCACACAAGCCTTGAAACAGTTTGGCTTATCTAGTAGTTCGGAGAATTGATTGTTTGCTGAGTAAAAGCGGTCTAGCCGAATTCCCTTCGCACGGCAACAATCCATCTGTGAGTGAGCGACATGGTGTATGACGTCCCGTGGGAAACTTCTCTCTCGCACCCACACAGATACAGATAGTCCAACTATCTGTACTACAGGTGGTGGAAGCCAAGCCGGAGAATGAGTGTCATATAAGTTATGTAGGACTACATAAAACAAATGTTCCAGGAGCCAGATCGTCTGGAGAGAGGAGCTTCAACTTTTCGTTCAACCTGGGCACCTCGCCAGTGTTATCTCACGTCTGGAGAGAGGAGCTTCAACTTTTCGTTCAACCTGGGCACCTCGCCAGTGCTATCGCACGTCTGGAGAGAGGAGCTTCAACTTCTCGTTCAACCTGGGCACCTCGGCAGTGCTATCGCACGTCTGGAGAGAGGAGCTTCAACTTCTCGTTCAACCTTGGCACCTCGCCAGCGCTATCGCTGCAATAAACGCTACACAAACTGCAAATGTTCCACACCCATGGTCGTCGCAACGTGCACAGCCACTTGCACTCACTTGTAAACACTCACACAAACCTTCAGGGTGGTGGAAATGACCAATGTGGTCCGGCACGCCTCTAAGCTCCATACCTACCTGCTTGAGATATTTGACATCACCAAATGTCCGGATCCAATCATAAGGTGTCCGCAAGTGAATGCAGACAAACTCAGTAAACGCGTGTAGACACACCGGTATCGATAAGTACTTGGAGTGTCGGGCTTGGGCAGCCGACAAGACCATTTCCGCATCAAAGCTGGATTGGATGTTGCGTTCGTTCGATGTCATGCTCATGCTGCTGGTTTTAGCTGATATTTGGCCAGTTTCGTTCCTCTTTTGCCCCTTCGTCGTACTAAACTGCAAGTGCTGAAGCTTGACAAGTGCGTGCAAAGGCGTGGTTACAATCACGCCCTCTCCCCGAATTTTGTCCCATCTTACTCATTAACCCATTGCACCGAATAGGAAGAATGGGTCTCAGCATCGGTTCGTCTCCCAACCCAATCTATTTCGGACCGTTCCGACGCCCATGAACAAAAGTGCAATGACTCGCTGCTTATGAAACCTGTTGCGCCGACAGTCTAGCTGGTTGGTGGGGCGAGACCTCCAGGGAGTAATAACGCATCCACTCGTGACAGGTGGTACTTCAGCCGCTTTGGCGACGTGTTAAGCTGGCTGTCCTTGCCCCTCGGGCGACGCAAGGGGCACACCAAAAGATCGAAGCAGTGTTGCGAATTAGCTCGGAGATGTTGGGCTGTGTGTGTTGGGAGCCTATCAGAGGTTCCCTTTGAGTGCGTTTTGCCATTGCAGGGTGAAGTTTTGACGCTGCTGCGTAGGATACTTTTGGCTGAGCTCTCTCGTAGAGCTCACGAGCGTCCCGAAATGTGATCTTTTGGAACATTTCAAAGTAACTATCTCTTTCTCTTTCAAGAAGATGGGACATGAGCGGTCGTAGGCAGCGTGGGATTTTTTATCGGGACGCAGTTTGAACATTTTGGATATTCAGCTTCACATTTTCCTCCTCCATGCTTCACTGGCCCACATCTACCACATGTCTCGCGAATTCGGCAGTGTTGTGACGTATGTCCAAATCGGGAACATCGAAAGTACCTCATGGGATTTGGGACATACATACCTTCACACGAACATATCCAACGAATATGCATTCAGGAAGACCATTGGAACGAAATGTTAACATGAGTGTTAACTGTATCATTCCACACTGCATGATTTTTGGAATGTTTTTCTTTTTCCTCCTACACGTCTTGATAAACTTTTACATGAAGTTGTTCGTAGGTTTCGGTCCCTATACGCGTCCGGCCCGCATTCCTTATGTGTCGGCTTGTCTGTCCCCTACAAGAGGGGGCAGGTGTATTGTTTATGTTTGAGGTTGCCATGAAGTGTGATTTGTGTTCTGCTCCTCGTGACGCCCCAGCGCATAGGGGCATACGGGGGGACGCCTGAATCCCGTGGGCGAGAAGACGCCGGGCGCCCGAGGATCGATACGGGGCGACGCCATCATCATCCGGCCAGGATGATGGCGTCGAGAGAGAGAGAGCGAGAGAGAGAGAGAAAGAGAGAGAGAGAGAGAGAGAGAGAGAGAGAGAGAGAGAGAGAGAGAGAGAGAGAGAGAGAGAGAGAGAGAGAGAGAGAGAGAGAGAGAGAGAGAGAGAGAGAGAGAGAGAGACCGGATGAAGGTGATCCAGCGCCGCCACGATCACCCCGACTGGGATCCAGCGCCGACCACACCTTGACCCCTGACCCCTGCCGGCCAGACCAGCAGGCGCTGGGCCAGGGCCCATACCTTCGGCCTGATGCGACGTGTCGCTTGGTCCGTATGGGGCCCTACGGGCCCGCCCGCCCGTCCGGGATATTGGGACCAAAGAGGCGTGTTGCTCCCCCGTCACATCTAGCACCGTGCGACGGTGGAGCTCAGATTCCAGGACTCCAGGACTCCGTCAATTCCAGGACTCCGTCAAGCCCGGGGGACAGGCCGAGGGAGCGCGACTACCCCGACAAAACTGAGCTGGCGGGCAGGACCGGGGAAGTTGTCCTACCTGCTGGTAGTAGGGACAGGTGGTGCTGCAGAGCCAGGTGAAGGACATTTATGTTGAAATAGGATGGACATTGGAATGGGAACGTATGGATGGAAGGACGAGTAAGGCACTCGTAGTCTGGCTCCTCCCCAGTAGACTAGGCCGCCGGATCATTGGGACACACAATCCCCCGTCCACCACGGAAAGGTGGTGCCTCTTCGGGGGGGGGGGGGCGAAGAGGCTGACGTCTGACGTCTCGCACATGACTGCGGAAGAAGCTGACGCGCGACGTCTCGCCATGACTGCGGAAGTGGCTGACGCCGACGTCTGTGTTTAACGAGCGCCGTGTAAAAACGCGCGTGGCGCGCCTCCCACTGCCAGACGTGTCTATCACGGCCCAATGAGCTTGGCAATGTTCCGCTTCTGGGTCAGTTATTTTCAGCAATGTCTAAAAACACCTGGACGCGTGTCAGGCGGCTCGCTGGTCGGAAGCCGATCCGCCCAGGTCCGTGCACGTGAGCGGATTTGTGAACAGTGGCGCGGTCAGGGTTCCCGGTCCCGGGCTGCCCCACGAACGGGCGGACAAAGTACAGAGAATCCCGCTATCAGCAACGGACAGCTTTCAAACGGAGGGGAATCTCGTTACTGGGAGAATACCACTTTCACTGAGTGGCCTTATTTCCCGTAGATCACATATTATCGGTAACATGCATGCAACCTCGGCCACACTCTTCGTGAAAGGAAATCGCATACCAGAGATGCATTGCAATTGTCCAATCACTATTCCGAAAGAAAGTCTTATGAGGGATAAAATGTAGCCATCGACTTCTGACCAAGTGCATGGTATGCTGGTGAAGTATAGTAGTTCCTGTCCAGAACAGGGCGGGACATTTCAGTAAGGAACACTCCCTCCGAAAGTGTTTTGTTGTCACAGTTAAGCGAATCCAGTCCGGTGAGGGACATCCGCTGCGGTAACTCCATCCAACGGTGGCGCCCATCGTCAGGGAACATTCTTCACAACGATGCAAGTTTACAAACATGATTGGGTTGACACATTAAGGCTTGGTAGAACTTAGTAGAAGTAGAGTGTCGAAAGATCTCTCAAGCGCTGCTACCGTCACAGATCTGTCAAGCGAGGGGAGTGATATGGGAGTGATGCTCGTTTTCCATTTTCGCGCTAGAACTGCAGGAAGTCATCATCGCCCTCTGCACTCGGAGTGCACACCGACTACATACTCTAGTGCACACGAGGTGTACACTGACTGTATATTCCACTGCACCCGGGGTGTACATCGACTGCATACTCTATTGCATACGAGGTGTACACCGACTGTGTATTGCACTGCACGCGGGGTGTACATCGACTGTATATTCCATTGCACCCGGTGTGTACATCCACTGCATATTCCACTGCACCCGAGGTGTACATCGACTACATATTCCTTTGCACCCGGGGTGTACACTGACTGCATATCACTGCACCCGGGGAAAGCACAGACTGTATATTTACTGCACCCGGAATGTACAACGACTGCATATCCTACTGCACCCGGGTTATACACTGACTGCATATTACACTTCATCCGGGGTAAACCACCGACCGTACATCCCACTGCACCCGGGGTGTACTACCCCAAGCAGGTTTCACAGTACACGTGTACCACAAGCGCAGATCTCGCCGAACACGGTGAACCATCAGATCCTGCCGTACCTCGGGTGTACCAGTCCACACCAATGCCGCCGTACCTCAGGTGTACCAGCCCACACAAATGTCGCTGTACCTCAGGTGTACCAGTCCACACAAATGCCGCCATGCCTCAGGTGCACCAGCACACACCAATGCCGCCGTGCCTCGGGTGTACCAGCCCACACCAATGCCGCCATGCCTCAGGTGCACCAGCACAAACCAATGCCGCTGTACATCGGGTGTACCGGCCCACACCAATGCCGCCGTACCTCGGGTGTACCAGCCCACACCAATGCCGCCGTACCTCGGGTGTACCAGCCCACACCAATGCCGCCGTACCTCGGGTGTACCAGCCCACACCAATGCCGCCGTACCTCGGGTGTACCAGCCCACACCAATGCCGCCGTACCTCGGGTGTACCAGCCCACACCAATACCGCCTCCAGCCCACACCAATGCCGCCGTGCCTCGGGTGTACCAGCCCACACCAATGCCGCCGTACCTCGGGTGTACCAGCCGCACCAAGCCGCCGTACCTCGGGTGTACCAGCCCACACCAATGCCGCCGTACCTCGGGTGTACCAGCACGCACCAATGCCGCCGTACCTCGGGTGTACCAGCACGCACCAATGCCGCCGTACCTCGGGTGTACCAGCACGCACCAATGCCGCCGTACCTCGGGTGTACCAAGACACACCAATACGCGCCAACCAGCCTGCTGTGAAGGAGTGGAATCCGGGCGCACGAGATTGTCCGAGTGTAAATGGGGCACCGACGGAGATAACGCTTGGCGAATTTTCCGGAATATCGCTTGGACGTATTGTGCCAGAAACAATTAGTCCGGCATAGCAGAGGAAGCTGTAGAGGGTGGGGGGGGGGGGCAGGGCTATCTACGGAGTCACTTTGTCATTTTGTTTGCTGTCGTTTCTGCCAGCATCACGTCTTGCTATGCTATAGATTAGTCTTGGTGCACGGAAAAGTGATATACAACTGGCAGCTGTTGATTTAGGTTCTCGGTCAGTTTACGCCTCATAACCTCCACCTCTGTTCACTTCGAGCCGAGTGCGAGGAGTAAGACATACCTCAGGTGATAAATGCGTGCTGACGAAGACAGTTCACGCGGAGAAAGTCCAGCTCGACTGACGAGCTGATGTGGGTATACCCTAACCACCCATTCCAGGACCTGGAGTTCCAAAATATACGTGGACGACACGAATTGAACGTTATTTTCACCTCCTCCAACAGAGTTTCGACTTCCTGAATTGACGTCCGTGAAATATAGCTTTCAAAAACTCCATGTTGTCGTCATTACCATGGCATCGCTTTGCTAGCAACTGCTATTTATCTCATTTCATTTGCTGTGTAACATTGTCGACTACTTTGGACATCATAGGTGGTTTAACGTCACGAGCTCCTACCCTCCACGCGCCGAGGAATACACTCCAGAACGCCGTCGCGGGGAGATTGTCGGGCTGGTGCCGTTCGAAGCGTCGCCAGCTCTGGGCTTCACGGGAACAGCCATTAATTGACCGGCCGGAAAGCTGGCCCGGGTTTGCCAATCAACACACACCCGACGCGGTGCCTGTCAGACTAAATCATGTACGGCAGAGGTTGCGACCTGTTGATAAGCACGTGGTGCGCTGACGAAATCTAGCCGACCGGCGTCACTTGACAAGTCCTCGCTGCAGGTAGTAATACTAAAAGGTACAACGGAATCTAGTAGATGTTGTACTTCCAGCCCTGCGGACGTAGGCAGGTATATAACAGAAGCATACTACGATCTACCATAATTTTGGTTGGTTGGTTATTGGTTTTACGACACGCAGTACGGTTCAGTCACGTAAACATGCTAAATATGTGTTCAGACCTGGCGAGCCCCTCAGTTATGGCGCAGCAGCGACTTCAATCCGGCTGCTATTGGTGTGTCCACGACGCCGGATTGCTGGCATAGAACATTATGAACTCCGATAAATACTGCACACATCCACGGGCGTTGATTTCTGACAATTATTGCGTGGGGAGGGGGCACAATACTCGAAGACAATGTGCAGGCTCAACTGGATTATGGGGTGCATACTCTAAAGAGTCTCATATTAAAACTGGAAATTATTGGGGAGGGGGAAGCCAGCATTGAGGGGATACTTGCCCCCTCAAAATCACATAAACACCACCCCTGCATGCATCCCTTGGTTATTCAAAAATTTTATTGTGTGCAGAAATTCTTTAACTCTTAGAAAGCAACAACATGAACGGCGCACGTTAACCGCATTACACACATGTGGAGGTATCGTATAATTATTGGTGCTGCCCACATGTGATCCAACCATCTTGCTTTCTTTCATGCAGCGGCGTTCACCGAGTGCCAAATCTTGAGAATGATTTGTGTTGCATTCGTAAAACCAAATATGTAGGCGCTTCCCTCAATGAAGAAGGTCTGTGTCACACTGAAATATTGAGCAACATTTGTCTCTTTGAATGGAGTTTGCTGCCCTGTCAAAATTCAGGGAGTGAATACGAGTATTGGGTTATAATTAGGAGGGAATCAAACTATTGGTGCTGCATGGCAACACCAATACTTTAATTGGTGTTGCACGGGGTATACCAAAGGTAAACGAGCCTCCAACCCTGGATTTAAATCTGAATGGAATGAATCTTAAATCATGGCCGGATTTACTGGATTACCTACACAGGAATAGCAATCTGTATCATGGAATATTTGAGTTTTGACCATCCCATGTACACTAGGTGGGACAAAAATACACGCTACAGCAGGTATGCCATCATATGAAAATTGCGAAACCACACTCAAAATTAAACATCTTATCTGACATGGTCTGGGCCTTATCATCCGATTTCCAGCCCCAAGTCAGGTAGTCAGAAGGTGATATCGTGTACAGTAAGTAGTACGTACAATTGCGCTTACGTACACTTGCGCTTACGTACACTTTCCGCTTTACGTACTTTTGCGGTTACGTACATTTGCGCATACGTACATTTGCGCTTTCGTACATTTGCGCTTCCGTACATTTGCGCTTACGTACATTTGCTTACGTACTTTTTCCATACGTACATTTGCTCTTACGTACATCTGCCATACGTACAAACGCCATGCGTACTTTTGCACTTTCGTACATCGGCGCTTACGTACATCTGCCATACGTAATTTTGCGCATACGTACATTTGTTCACGTACATCTGCCATACGTACATTTGTCCTTACGTATATTTGTCCTAGAATCTCATGTTCTGCCTTCGAGTGTTTCATATTTCAGTAGGCCATGTTCTGCCTTCGAGTGTTCCATGGGACGGTGGGCAATGTTTTGTCTTCGAGTGTTCCGAAGGCCAGTAGGCCATGCTCTACCTTCGGGTGCTCCTCTACCCACTACTGACAATCCCTGAGCCTCCCTGAAGCTTTCCTCTACCCACTACTGACACCCACCGGACCCCTTTCCTCTACCCACTACTGACAACCACCTGAGCCTCCCCTGAAGCTTTCCTCTACCCACTACTGACAGCCACCTGAGTCTCCCCTGAAGCTTTGCCTCTACCCACTACTGACAACTCCCTGAGCCTCCCTTGACATGGCGTGACACCAGGGGTGGATCCAGGGAATCAAATGGGCTATGCAAGAGGCAGATTTTGTCGCTTTAGGAGTCATGAGCGGACATAATACCCGTGGCGCACCCTGGTGGTGGGTTTGTGAAGGAACACCACAAGAGTGGTCTAGCTATGATTAATGCTATATTCTAGCTTCTAGAGGAGGTACAAGTAATTTGCAATGGTCAAATTCGAACAACATTGAAACAAGCTCTCTAATGAGGTGCAGTTCGTTTTATTATCAAATAATTTCACCCTGTCAATTTTCCCTCACAGTAAAATGGGAGCAAGTGGCCACTCAACTTCTTGCAATAAAACGCATCATGCATCTACTTTGTGATGCGCTGACAATTTCCAATGTTCTTAGTTAAACTAAAATCGAACGTGCTACAGTTTGGTATCATCTGGAATAAATTCCATGAAGTTCTAACTCTGTCATTTTTGCACTCAATTCCAGGATCTGTGTCCAAAATTATCACATTGTATAACTTTCAATTGTACATCAGATGTTCTAGATTACCGAATTAAGTTCCAATGGTCTCAAATAAACCGGTATAAATTAAACTGCCTTCTGATGCCATACGACTACTTTAATAGATATCTAACACTGTCATTTTTCACCCTTTGACATGAAGCTTTCGGGCATTATTAAAGTTCTGGTATGGCTCGATGCACGTCAAGCGCCGACATTTGCTGCCCAGAGGATCCGCAGGGCCCCCGAGCGGCGGCACGGAAAAAATATAGTTCCGGCCGTAATCAGTACCAGACAACATCGGCTCTGCCACGCCAAAATTGTGTAGGAGAAATTCACGGCTGTAGATTATTTTTGTTTCCATTCAACGATCATAAGCGTAATGTTAATAAACAATGTCGTGGGAACCCGTCGGCCTCAAGTCCAATGGTAGCGGAAATCATGTCAGGCACATCGCCTATCGTTTTAGAAATGAAAATCTGCCCGTAACTTTGGCGTTGAGTCCCTCCCATTAACGTTCGGGGAATGGTTCCGCGCCCCGCCATATCATGTATGGCGGGCGGTCGGCCGCGGGCCGCGGCCGACGCCGCCAGAGGTCCGCCATCTATGGTGGATGAAAATAGCTCCAGAAGACAATACGCACACATCCACGGGGCGTTGATTTCTGACAATTATTGCGTGGGGAGGGGGCACAATACTCGAAGACAATGTGCAGGCTCAACTGGATTATGGGGTGCATACTCTAAAGAGTCTCATATTAAAACTGGAAATTATTGAGGGGGGGGAAGCCAGCATTGAGGGGATACTTGCCCCCTCAAAATCACAAACACCACCCCTGCATGTATCCCTTGGTTATTCAAAAATTTTCGTGTGTGTGCAGAAATTCTTTAACTCTTAGAAAGCAACAATATGAACGGCGCACGTTAACCGCATTACACACATGTGGAGGTATCGTATAATTATTGGTGCTGCCCACATGTGATCCAACCATCTTGCTTTCTTTCATGCAGCGGCGTTCACCGAGTGCCAAATCTTGAGAATGATTTGTGTTGCATTCGTAAAACCAAATATGTAGGCGCTTCCCTCAATGAAGAAGGTCTGTGTCACACTAAAATATTGAGCAACATTTGTCTCTTTGAATGGAGTTTGCTGCCATCTCCAAATTCACGGAGTGAATGCGAGTATTGGGTTACAATTAGGAGGGAATCAAACTATTGGTGCTGCATGGCAACACCAATACTTTAATTGGTGTTGCACGGGGTATACAAAAAGTAAACGAGCCTCCAACCCTGGATTTAAATCTGAATGGAATGAATCTTAAATCATGGCCGGATTTACTGGATTACCTACACAGGAATAGCAATCTGTATCATGGAATATTTGAGTTTTGACCATCCCATGTACACTAGGTGGGACAAAAATACACGCTACAGCAGGTATGCCATCATATGAAAATTGCGAAACCACACTCAAAATTAAACATCTTATCTGACATGGTCTGGGCCTTATCATCCGATTTCCAGCCCCAAGTCAGGTAGTCAGAAGGTGATATCGTGTACAGTAAGTAGTACGTACAATTGCGCTTACGTACACTTGCGCTTACGTACACCTGCGCTTACGTACATTTCCGCTTACGTACTTTTGCGGTTACGTACATTTGCGCATACGTACATTTGCGCTTTCGTACATTTGCGCTTACGTACATTTGCTTACGTACTTTTTCCATACGTACATTTGCTCTTACGTACATCTGCCATACGTACAAACGCCATACGTACTTTTGCACTTTCGTATATCTGTGCTTACGTACATTTGCCATACGTAATTTTGCGCATACGTACATTTATTCACGTACATCTGCCATGCGTACATTTGTCCTTACGTATATTTGTCCTAGAATCTCATGTTCTGCCTTCGAGTGTTTCATATTTCAGTAGGCCATGTTCTGCCTTCGAGTGTTCCATGGGACGGTGGGCAATGTTTTGTCTTCGAGTGTTCCGAAGGCCAGTAGGCCATGCTCTACCTTCGGGTGCTCCTGTACCCACTACTGACAACCCCTGAGCCTCCCCTGAAGCTTGCCTCTACCCACTACTGACAACCACCTGAGCCTCCCCTGAAGCTTTCCTCTACCCACTACTGACAGCCACCTGAGTCTCCCCTGAAGCTTTCCTCTACCCACTACTGACAACTCCCTGAGCCTCCCTTGACATGGCGTGATACCAGGGGTGGATCCAGGGAATCAAATGGGTTATGCAAGAGGCAGATTTTGTCGCTTTAGGAGTCATGAGCGGACATAATACCGGTGGCGCACACTGGTGGTGGGTTTGTGAAGGAACACCACAAGAGTGGTCTAGCTATGATTAATGTTATATTCTAGTTTATAGAGGAGGTACAAGTAATTTGCAATGGTCAAATTCGAACAGCATTGAAACAGGCTCTCTGATGAGGTGCAGTTCGTTTTATTATCAAATAATTTAACCCTGTCAATTTTCCCTCACAGAAAAATGGGAGCAATTGGCCACTCAACTTCTTGTAATAAAACGCGTCACGCATCTACTGTGCGATGCGCCGACAATTTCCAATGTTCTTAGTTAAACGAAAATCGAACGTGCTACAGTTTGGTATCATCTTGAATAAATTTCCTGAGGTTTTAACTCCGTTATTTTTGCACTAAATTCCAGGATCTGTGTCCAAAATTATCACATTGTATAACTTCCAATTGTATATCAGATGTTCTACGTTACCGAACTAAGCCCCAATGGTCTCAAATAAACCGGCATAAATTCAGCTGCCTTCTGATGCCATACGACTACTTTAAAATATATATAATCCTGTCATTTTTCACCCTTTGACATGAAGCTTTCGGGCATTATTGAGGTTCTGGTATGGCTCGATGCACGTCAAGCGCCGACATTTGCTGCCCAGAGGATCCGCAGGGCCCTCGAGCGGCGGCACGGCAAAAATATAGTTCCGGCCTTAATCAGTACCAGACGACATCGGCTCTGCCACGCCAAAATTGTGTACGAGAAATTCACGGCTGGAGATGATTTTGTTTCCATTCAACGATCATAAGCGTAATGTTAATAAACAATGTCGTGGGAACCCGTCGGCCTCAAGTCCAATGGTAGCGGAAATCATGTCAGGCACATCGCCTATCGTTTTAGAAATGAAAATCCGCCCGTAACTTTGGCGTTGAGGCCCATTAACGTTCAGGGAATGGTTCCGCGCCCCGCCATATCATGAATGGCGGGCGGTCGGAGACGGGCGGCGTGCCGCGGCCGACGCCGCCAGAGGTCCGCCATCTATGGTGGATGAAAATAGCTCCAGAAGACAATACGCAAAGTAACAATATGTCCAATATATCACTGTCAGTGGCAATGTAATTGACGTCTGAAGGCAAGCTAACTTTAGTACATGCACTTTGCGTCATATTTTAAGGAGACAGTGACTGATAAATTGTAACTATATTCTTAGCGCAAACACTAGTGAGCATCCGGCCGCACTTGTCTCGGGCGGATATCTCAGAGTTATTGAAGGTATCAGGAACCTACCTGTTTTCTTTGGAGAAAACAGGTAGGTTTTCTCTTCTTTGGAGTTTTTTTTTTACTGGAGATCTCCCGATGTCTGCATTAACCGTTCGTCTGACTCCTAACGGTTATTTTGTACGAAAATGACATTTTCTCCGAATGAAAGAACATTTTATGAGACAAATATTGTCCTAAACAGATCCGGCAAATGCTACCTGTTGAAATCTAATGAGTTTTTCGAAATCGTAATATTTAATTCCCCCCCCACCCCCAAGATAGGCTTCTGGATCTGCCCATGCGTGCTACTCACCCACAACCTCACGATACCACGTACGAAACACGAGCACATTAGTCGCTTTAGTTGCTGCAGGACTCAGGATATTGCGGGTATCAACCGTGCGCTGCCATGTCGAGATGTCAGCGCCGGTCGACGCCACACTCACAGGACGCACAACAAGCAACGCATGTTACTCGAACAAACGAAGCCAAAAGATGCAGGATAACGAAGCCAAAAGATACAGGATGACTGGATAAGTTCGGTTGGCATAATATGCAGATGACATGGAAGGTGCGGAATTGCCTGCCGGTCGTTTGTCCTGTGCAGCGGGGTCTGCTCTTCGTGAGTTCAGCCGGACCATCTTCCGACGTTCAACCGGCTGATCGATCGGTCGTCACATCACGCCGCAGTGTCGTCACATCGCGCCACACAGTGACGTCACATCGCGCCACACAGGGTCGTCACATCGCGCCACACAGTCGTCATATCACGCCACACAGTCGTCACATCGCGCCACACAGTCGTCACATCACGCCACACAGTGACGTCACATCGCGCCACACAGTGTCGTCACATCGCGCCACACAGGGTCGTCACATCGCGCCACACAGTGTCGTCACATCACGCCACACAGTCGTACATGCTCACATCACGCCACACAGGTCGTCACATCCCGCCACACAGTGTCGTCACATCGCGCCACACAGGGTCGTCACATCGCGCCACACAGGGTCGTCACATCGCGCCACACAGGGTCGTCACATCGCGCCACACAGGGTCGTCACATCGCGCCACACAGGTCGTCACATCGCGCCACACAGTGTCGTCACATCCGCGCCATCCGCCACAGTGTCGTCACATCGCGCCACACAGTGTCGTCACATCGCGCCACACAGTCGTCACATCGCGCCACACAGTGTCGTCACATCGCGCCACACAGTGTCGTCACATCGCGCCACACAGTGTCGTCACATCGCGCCACACAGTGTCGTCACATCGCGCCACACAGTGTCGTCACATCGCGCCACACAGTGTCGTCACATCGCGCCACACAGTCGTCACATCGCGCCACACAGGGTCGTCACATCGCGCCACACAGTGTCGTCACATCGCGCCACACAGGGTCGTCACATCGCGCCACACAGTGTCGTCACATCGCGCCACACAGTGTCGTCACATCGCGCCACACAGTCGTCACATCGCGCCACACAGTGTCGTCACATCGCGCCACACAGTGTCGTCACATGGCGCCACACAGTCGTCACATCGCGCCACACAGGGTCGTCACATCGCGCCACACAGTCGTCACATCGCGCCACACAGTGTCGTCACATCGCGCCACACAGTCGTCACATCGCGCCACACAGGGACGTCACATCGCGCCACACAGTCGTCACATTCCGTTGACAGTCGCACTCCACGAGACGCCCGGCCGCCGCCGCGTGGTATTGGGGACGCTGGCGCCTGGCCAGGGATGTGGGGCAGCGGCGGCACAGCGCTCGTGCAGACCACCTGCACCACCTGCACCACCTGCACCGGACCACCTGGACCACCTGCACCACCTGCATCACCTGCATCATGCAGCCTGCACCGGACCACCTGCACCGGACCACCTGCAGACTACCTGCACCACGTGCACCACCTGCACCACGTACACCAGACCACCTGCACCACGTACACCGGACCACCTGCACCACCTCCATCATACAACCTGCATCGGACCACCTGCACAATACTACCTGCACCACGTGCACTACCTGCACCACGTACACCAGACCACCTGCACCACGCAACAGACCACCTGGACCACCTGCATCATACAACCTGTACCGGACCACCTGCACCACCTGTAGACTACCTGCACCACCTGCACCAGACTATCTGCACCACATGCAGCAGACCACCTGTACCACATCCACCTACCGCATTGTACTGGCGAACGTAACACGTTCGGACAGCAGGACAAGCAAACTGAAATGGAATACATGACTTCACTCCCTGGTGAGGTTTCCGACAACAAACAAGACGTGGGCTTAGCTTTGCTTCCAAACTTCTTCACTGAACTGTCCAAGCGTAAGTCGGAATGTCAATTTACCAGCAATCTCTCCCGGCGGTCCAAAAATCGATGCCGCATTATGCGCTAAGTGCGGACATTGGACTACTAGCGCCGCTGTGCGGCCGGTAAGGAGATCTATACGACATTGGGGAGACCGAGTCTAGTTGATACAATTTTGGCGAAACTCAAAATAACTCATCACTTTCGAAGGGTAGTGAGGAGACAGTTACACCTATGCCAAGCATAAACCTTCTAGCATCATCCCCGATACGATTTTTTTCGTGGCATTCTACGGGCTTTCCATCAGAGAGCAAAACATCGCCCAACTACCGGTTCATCAACTTACACCGCAATAGGGGTAACTTGTTACCGACGGTGGGGCAAGTTGATAAAATGCAAGTTAAATAAACTATATTATATATAGGTGGTATTAGTTTGCGCCATCTGAAAGGTTTATATTTCACCTTTACAGTAATAATACTGGTCCTGGCTGATCACAGCTCATGGTTTTTGCCATTTATGGAATGCGCAGACGTTCATTCCGTAGCTGCCTTTTCCTACGTTCAGTCTTTTTTCCACTGGGTGATAAATGCCCCCAGAAATAATGAAGGTTATCTTAAAACAGGTTTAGCAAACACCTTAGGGGGCTTGGGGGACACGAAGATTGGGGGGACATGTCCCCCAGCCCCCCCCTCCCGTCCCCCAGTGGCTACACCCATGCGCCAATAAATCAATGACTGAGGAATATCAATGTTTGCACTCCCAAGAGTAATTAGGTAGTGATCTGCATCTTCAGTAACGGTACTGTGCGCTGGAATGTAAGCATAAAGAGGTCAATGCACGAGGTAGGGCGACATGTGATAGATAGGAAAACTGGCCTTTGGAATTAAGAGAGGGTATCCGATTGGCACATTTTTGCACCTCTGTCCAACAACTACGGCGAGGACCAACTGACTGAACACACCCAGACATTAACTTTTCATCTGACATCGAATGGAAACAAAAAGAGGTATAGAAAATGCTTCAAGTGACTGAGAATCCAAGAATGGAGCTATGTTGCAAGGCTACAAAGGGGATCATAACGTTAGAGGCGTCTTTCTATCTAGCTAGAACAAGTAGCTCCATTCAGAACAAAGCGTAGTGGGGGAGGGATCAAATTGGTCCCCATACTCTGGGAGGGGTAGGTTATTCTGCGGAACTGGGAGAGTCAATATATGTTGCATGCGGCCCATATTAATGGTGGGCTCTGATCGCCCGCGGACCGTACTAATGGTGGGCTCCGATCGGCCGCGGCCCACACTAATGGTGGGCTCCGATCGGCCGCGGCCCATACTAATGGTGGGCTCCGATCGGCCGCGGCCCACACTAATGGTGGGCTCCGATCGGTCGCGGACCACACTAATGGTGGGCTCCGATCTTCCGCGGCCCATACTAATGGTGGGCTCCGATCGGCCGCGGCCCATACTAATGGTGGGCTCTGATCGGCCGCGGCCCATACTAATGGTGGGCTCCGATCGGCCGCGGCCCATACTAATGGTGGGCTTCGACCAGCTGCGGCCCATACTAATGGTGGGCTCCGACCAGCCGCGGCCCATACTAATGGTGGGCTCTGATCGGCCGCGGCCCACACTAATGGTGGGCTCCGACCAGCCGCGGCCAATACTAATGGTGGGCTCCAACCAGCCGCGGCCCATACTAATGGTGGGCTTCGACCAGCCGCGAAAAGTGCATGGGCGTCCCCCCTCCGATCTCCCACACTAACCAGTCAATCTACAGTCCGAAAAATACACTTCACTCATGTTGGACATCTCTGCAACCACTCTCAGTGGACACATTTACTTCAGAGAAGCAAGAAAGCACATAGTTAAAACTAATGTATGCAAGGCGGCAATTATTGTCGGCGTATTTGATTTCACGTCTCACCTAGTGGTTCATGTAGGCTATGCTCCTCAGCGTCAATATTCAACACACGCAGGAACTTCGGCCGTTCGCTTTTTACCCAAATACTCACCCGCCCTAGATGCGCTTATGCCCACAATTCCCACTCACCATGGATGCGCTTCTGCTCAGCATAGGAACTACAACTCTTAAGTCACCCAGTTAATGCTTTTTTAAGATTGTGGTCAAACTTGGCGAAGAGCGGGCGAACACTTTGGAAGGCACAGACGGTAGAAGCATAACATGCTACGATGCGACGAAAACTGGGGAAATGTTCAGAGCATGCCTTCAAAAACTGGCTCCTGGCGCCGAGCTTGAGTGAAGTAGAGAGTTACAATAATTGGCATCCTCTGTAGGGGAGATTGCTAGGAAAAATCCCCAAGTTGCATGACAATCGCCCAACGCGACCAAGACCTACAGACAAAATAAAAACAAGGAAGGGAGCGGGCACTTTGTGCCTAACCGCTTCCCGTAACTGGGATAATGCAATTTCCACTAAATACCGAATACACTGATGGATATCTTGCCACGATCCAAATATCCAAATATATTATCGAACGATGTCCATGCTGTGGGAGAACGAGACGCAATGCAACCAACATCGGAAATTTGGGTAGAAGCAAAACACATCTGGAAGCGCACGCACATCCTTAATCAAATATCTCACATTTCATTCACATCGCTTGCTGGCTTACATCAATTACAATCTCCAGATCCGCAAGGTATAAGACGTAGCTGTCATGCTGTTGTCGGGCATTGCCTGAAACACAACTGACCTACCACGTGACTGTCCGTGCACGGTTCGTCCAAGATCGCCAACGCTGAAGCATCCGTTCTAAGCAGAGGCCCACGCGTGCCCCCCCCGCCCCGATCTGCTTGGACATTTTCACCGTCTGACTGTGTTTATGCACCGCGCACCTAGTGCGCGGATCAAACCCCCAGGATGCCGGGAGTCACACGGGTCGGTAATGAATCACTATCTACATGATCACTATTTACATAACGTCAGTCGTTCTGATCAGCACGCGCCGTGATGAGGGCAGAGGCGCTACCACCTCGAGAAGGCCAAATGCCGGTCATACGCTACATCAATGCTGGATTCCCGGTACGCGATCCTATTTTTGCCCATGGGATCCAAGAACAGTCGACACTATGGGTTAAAGATAGCTTTAAACCTGCTTAACCCGAAGGATTTGGACTGGAAGCCCGCGGCAGGTCACCGTCTCTTTGATTTGTGATGCACAACCGAAGACATTCGAAGCGTTGCTGCGCGTGCTCAGAAGTACGTTTTCTTTGGACCAAAGCTTTCTTTCGTTGGACCGAACGTTTTCTTGGACCTTCTTTGTTGCTTCGGCTCATGGATTGTGCACGCTCTCTTTCAGTCCTGTCGGAGCCATCAAGTCAAATAAGTGAATGCTATTTACAGTTATTACAACGTATTTGGAAAGCGCACCGATTCGTGTTAGCGTTTAGCTCGGTGCTACTTAGTACAAAACCTCGGCTGTGGTGTTATATGCTTCTGATGGTGTCTAAACAGTATCCAGTGTACACGGGCTGCGGTGGGCGTCGACAGCCCTGGAGCAGACTCACCTGAGAGCATGGAGTCCACAGGGGAGGCGCTGAGGTGGCCGTCGACAGCCCTGGAGCAGACTCACCTGAGAGCATGGAGTCCACAGGGGAGGGGCTAAGGTGGCCGTCGGCCGCCCTATGGTTGGGGATCTGCAGCAGACGTGATCGGTCCACCTCCAGACCCGAGTCCTGCGACTTGGACTCGGCCAGGCCGGCCGAAGCGGCGTCGGGCGTCGACTCGTCTCGCATGTCCTGCGCCTTCTCCCAGCGGAACGCCTCCTTCACCTTTGTCCACTTGCTGATCTTGGCCTTGGTGCCGGCGAGCGGGTCGGCCCGGGCCGAGCCGGCGCCGCCGTGAGGGGCGCGCGCCACCTGCTGACGCGCCTGCTGGTGATGGTGACGCGGCGGCAGCGGCGGCGGCAGCAGCGTCACCGGCACCGGCACCAGCACCGGCACGGGCACCGGCACCGGCACCGACACCGGCTCGGCCTCGGGCCCCGGCGGTGTGTCCGGCTCGCCCGTCGCCGGCGCATCGTGACCCACCGACTTGCTACGGCAGCGCTGCTTCATGTAGAGCGCCCGCTTGAGCTTGAGGTTGCGCTTGCCCTTGCCGGCGCTGTCCACCTTGAGCAGGCTCTCCTCGGAGCCGTGGCTGCCGGGCCGAGCGACGGCGGCCGGCTCGACGCCGAGCAGGCTCTCGTGCGCCTCCTGCAGGTCCTTCAGTTCCTCCAGGTACTGGATACGCCGCTGGAGTACTGAGTTCTGCTCTCGTAGGTCGCCCAGCTGCTCCATCAGCTTGCACAGCTGGTCAAGGTGGTCCATGCCCGCCTGAAAACCACAGGGAACGCCGGCAAAAATGAACGCTATCGATTCACCACACCAGAATTGGCTTCCAAAGAAGGCTAAGCAACCCTCAGGAGAGATCTCTTAGCGAATGACCACCTCAAGCTTGGTCAGCGTAGTAAGCAATGAAGCCCAGGCAAACATTTAACAGAAATCCCTTCTGAGCTGGAAGAACAAATCGGAATATCAAGGGAATTAAACGGCATCAACACTCCTGGAGGTCAACAATGTGCACAGGTAGTGCACAGGTGTGTAGGGTAGCTGGCCAAGTACCTCGCACAAGTACCTCGACGTTTGACAGTGCGAAACTGAAGCATATTGGTGTTGACATGCACAGCTATTAATTGAAGCGTCCTACATATGCTTTAACAACAATGCTTTAACAACAAACATCAAGCTAAGAACAATGATAAAACGTATTGAAATTCGTGCTTAGCCACGTAGTCATAATGCGCTCCTATCTGGCGCAATTTTACGGTGCTCGTACAAAAAGTCAGTGCCAAAAAATTATAAGCACAAAAAGTAAAATGGTGAAGCGTGAAATGATGAAAAGCCACATGGTAAAGAGTAACTGAAAACACATAAAAGTGCATTAGGACGACATCAAATGGACGAAAGTCCAGGCAAAAGTCAAAGGAATGCACTTGAAAAGGTGGTCTGATGGTCACGCACCACCAGGTAAAGAAAATAGCCAAATATGAATAGAACGAAACGTCCGGCAGATGAAAAGTAAAATAAATGTAAATAATAAATAAATAAATAAATAAATAAATCCTCAGTGCGGCTTTGTTTCCCTAATTTAGCAGAACAGAAAATATTTTTGGGAAGAGAAACTACAAGGCCTAACGTTAAAAAATCGGACCACAAAATAGGGCTGCCAAAAGCGGAAAATGTTTCAAATTACAAATTAATCAGATAAGAAATTGACGGAAAAATCGCAGCCGTAAAATAAGTAGCCGAAATCTGTGAATCTGATCTGTGATCTGTGACTGATGGGAGTATTCTGATTCATCAACCCTTTTCAACTTCATCCAATGAACCTTCTCCAACAACATACTTCCGGCCACTGGCGGATCTAGCCCACCGGTTTGGGGGGGGGGGGGCTAACTTTCGGTTTTCGGCGTCAGCCCCCCCCCTCCCTCTCCCCAGTGGCGTACCTAGGAATTGCATCAGGGGAGGGGTCGAAAGGATTTGGAGGGTGCCCATTATCCCACTATTTTTGGTTAAAAGCACCGGATTTCGACCACTATTTGGCAATAGGGCCCATTAAAAAAAAACAAATGACAACATAATTTCCTGTGTAGGGCCACCGCCTACCTCCACCGTTTCTAAGTTACCGGATTTTTGTTCTTGTTTACCAAAACGTTCACGTTCACGTACACGTTCAACGTCTTGTACCACGTTAACGTTCGTGCACGTGTACACACTGGTGGATCCGATTTGTCAACTTTTGCTGTAAGCAGAACTTGAGCAGCATAGAACCCTCGATGTGTGTCAGAATCTACTATGCTACGAGATTGGCTTCCAAACAATTTTTTTTTAAAAACCTTTTAAATTGGAGATTGTTTCATTCAGACGAAATGAATGAAACTTACTTTTACTTTTATAGTAAATACTTTTACCTCGGCAAAGGCTACTGCATTTTAATTTAGTTTACTTCTGTTGGTTTCGGGGGGGGGGCAAAAGACACTATGCCCCCCCCCCATTTTAAGCGCTTCGGGGGGGGCATGGCCGGAATGGCCCCTCCCTGGATCCGCTAGTGTCCTCTTGCTATTCTTCTTGAAAAAATCAGTCAATGTAGCCTGTCTCTTCATCTTAGCAACCCCAACACCAACATACGAAACATGCTGCTCAACTGGGCTCCACTGGTCACTCGCACAAAACATCCTGTTCAAATTCCGCTTTCGAAATCTGGCTCACTGGGTCGGCTTGCCCGTTACTGGCTAAACAACTTCATGAACCTATCTGACGAGGAATAATGAAACTGCTGATTTCGTCATCTCTTGCTGTAAGCAGAACTTCAACAGCATAGAACCCTCGATGTGTCAGAGTCTACTATGCTTCCATATTGTGCTTCCAAACAATTATAACAAAATACCTTTAAAATTGGAGATTATTTCACCCGGAACGCTATTTTTTACCTCAGCAAAGGTTACTGCATTTAAATTCAGTTTACTTTTGTTGGTTTGGGGGGGGCAAAAGGCACTATGCCCCCCCCTTTGAAGCGCTTGGGGGGGGCCATGGCCGGAATGCCCCCCCCCCCCTGGATCCGCCAGTGCTTCCGGCGCCCTTTTGCGTTCAGGGGGACCGTAGCTGATACCTTTCCCCTCTGATGACGCCCCCGGCCAAAAAGTGGGATAAAACAGAAATCCGTGAATATTGGTTGGTCTCCTTGCCCATGGATGATATGGGAATGAGGGAAATGCATCCCCCCCCCCCCTCCAACCCCGCCGGTGGCGAAATCCATGCCCGAAAGCAAAATTACCGGCGTTTTCGCCTTATATTCAAGACCATCCAGATAGTTATATTTCTGATGGCCATACTATTCTAAATTTGCATGAAGAAGATGCAGCCCACGCAGAAATCATACTTCAGACAGAAATCAAACCGTACTTAGTACTACAACTTCCACCTGAAAATACCCCACCCACTGAGGTTCATCAGAGTGAGGAACATTCGCGGAACACAATGTGACGAGAGCGGGCAGCGTGACGAGGTCTAGAGTCAACTGAATATTAGGTCTTTTAGCGTTTTCTTTTTTCGTTATTTGAACTGTTGTCTTTTTGGCTTTTCTCTGTGTAATTTAACTACTGGTTGTTGATTCCTCTTTCTCCTGTACACCCTTTACCTTGCAGTTTCCCCAAGTTGGCTTTTTACATGCTATATTTTGCTGTATGTCTTCTTTTCTTCGACTTTCAACGTGGTCAAAAAGCCTCATTTTACACATACCAGATCCCAGCTGCCCACAATTATTCACGATTATTCCCAAATATTCCTTATATTTTTTTTCACCTTCCCAATTATTTAATTATTCAATTATTCCCAAGTATTCACAATTATTCCCCAACGCCACGTTTCGCCAATATTTTCACCATCTCATCGCCAATTAGACGATAAGAAATCTTGCGAGCTAGTGCCCATCACCGCCCCCTCATCTGCAGAAGCCAGAAGCAGAGGCCCCTCACGTGATGCGACCTCACCGCCTCACTTGACCCCACATGACCTCACCTTGGTGGACGGTGTGTCGGTGGAGCGGCGGCCCCCGGAGCCGCCGCCGGCGTACGGCAGCCGGTCTGCCGACAGCTCCGCCGCCGGCAGCGACAGCACGTACTCGATGAAGTCGCGCTCGGAGCGCAGCGCTTCGGCAGACTCGTCCAGCTGCTCGAAGCAGAAGCCGGACGAGAGCGAGTCGGGGCCGGGCGACGGCGACGGCGCCGCGCCGGCGAAGTCGAACACGGAGCCGCCGGCCGGCGTCCAGGGCGGCGAGCGGACCGCGCCGCCGGCCGGCGAGCGCGGCGCCAGCTGCGGCGCCAGCTGCGGCGCCAGCGGCCGCTCGCCGGGCCGCTTCAGCGTGGCGCCCACCACGCGCGGCCGCCAGCCCAGCCGCTGCTCGAAGAAGGCGATGTCCGGGTCCAGGTCGGCGTCGGCGCCGCTCGGGTCGAGCGGGTCGGGCCGGCTGGCCATGGCGGCGGCGCGCGACTCGCGGGCGCCGCCACGCGCGAGGCGCGGACCTCGGGTCGCCGGAGGGCGGCGGCCGACGCGTCGGGTCGTGCCGTTACCGGACGGTCGGCACCGCTACTGGAGCCGGCGTCCAGACCGCGCCGGCCGCCACCGCCGCCGCTGGCACGCGGCCCGCCGACCCCCGAAAATAGCCCACGGCGCTGTCGACGGTGACGACCGTCACCGCAGCAGGTCCTGACATCTGCGGGAGTCGGGGAGAAGCACTAGTGAGTAATACTACCGCGTGGTGGTTCAGGGGTACACCCCGCCATCTATTAATACTTTGTTGAACTGCTCAAGCTGCGATAAACATATGCATTGCCTGTTATATACTTAATGCTACGTCAGTCATTAACGGTCACACATTCCGAGAAATACTCACCTCACAACAGTATCCCGCAATTCATGGTTTTTGTTGGAAGTACACACTACACAAGATTACTGATTGCATCTTCCCTGCCATTGTCGACAGCGCCTCATGCATCACAGTCACAATGCGGGAATACAACATGTGAACACATGTTCACCGATATTTATACCCGTATTCGTTGCATTATTCAACTTCTAAGAATTCAAGGATACATGAAATGTGCGTTGACTAACTAAAAAAAAGTCGCACCATACATCTAACCTGTGTTTCTACCAGTTAGCTCGTTATTGTGGTTTCGATAATGAATCGTATATGTTTCATTCCATATCATTTATAGCACCAAGAACTTGAAATAGTATTATTGGTTCAAAATTTCCTTCCCGTAATCATGTACCTATTAAGCAGGAAGATATAAAAAAGTTAGCATAGCTTATTTCTTTGACTTATATATCACAAACTAACTGGCGAGCAAAAATTAACCTTGATCAATTGCGCACTACAAAAAAAAACAGAGGAATGATATGTAGGTGGTTAATATAAATATGTGTGGGTAAAACTGGATCATCAAGTAAATGCACTTATGATGATGCATGTGTAGCTGTATGCTTAATTTCAGGTAAATACATGTGGGTATATGCAGGTGTGTGCATGTGCATGTATGGACATGTGTATGAATGCATGTGTTTATGTTTACGTATGTGCATGTTAGTATATGTGTATGTATATATATTTGTATAAATGATGTGTGAGTGCATATGTGTATATGTATGTGAAGTATGCGTAGGTGGACATGTTTCATGAGTATGCATATGCAGGTATGTGTGCTTGTGCATGTGTATATGCATGGATCCAACTTCTCCCTACTCCCCCTCATAACACATTTCACTTTCTGGCCCAAGGAGTTCCTTGGTGTTATTAGCTTGCTACCTAGCTGAGGTGCTCCTGGGGTTACTTCTACTAATAACTGGTGGTGGCCTATCTGCAAACAAAAATAAAAAAAAGATGCAATCAGTGGTAGTGAACTGGAAGCATGCCGAAAGACGACATATGTATTGGCATCCTGAGGCATTTCTAAGCTGGCTGTCCTAACTTTTGAACAGCTGGCCATAGGAAAGCCCAATATTGATCGAGCCTGTATAGTGCGTGTAGCCAAATAGGATAGGCTGCTGCATACGAAACAGGGGCCAACATTAGGGGGGAAAAGGCGCGTCGACCATTTCGTTGATCATATTGCGCCCATATATATTTTAATCGTACAATGTTACCAATGCATCTCCAGGAATCAGTAGCGAGTAATAATTTCATCTCGGTGTGCAAATAGCCTCGAATTCCATTTCTGAGAGAAAATGAGAGATTACCATTACGTACGATTGGGGAGTCATCATCCAGCATGCCAGGATATGTCAGCGACCTGGCTGCAGTCCTAAAGTGTCGCATGCGCTCCCCACCATAGCCTCCACACGGGTACAAAACATGGCGCACCGTCAAACGTGCACGACATCGTGGGCACAGCGGTGGCTCGTTCCCGCATAGAAGATAGCAGTGGGTAGCATAGCAGTGATTGATTGATTGATTATTTCGGTTTAGGGAAGAGCCGACTTCAGGGTCATTTGGCGCCCATAGCGAGTTCATTGTTGAAACCGTTGCTATAACCACGTCCCTGTATAGCACGTATCCCTACCGGTGTATCTTAACGTTGACACCCCGGAAATTAGATCAAAATTTCACAGCAGATAGGAAGGTGCAGAGCTTTCTGGATTCAACGACCTGTGATTTATCACCTAAAACTGCCAGGAGGGAGTGAGCCTGATCGCCCCCGAAATGACGTTGACGCTCCAGGCAAAGCCTCGGGCATGAAATCAGAACCTGGCGAACTGTTCACCAACTTGGACACAGTGGCTTATCGTCGGTTTGTTATTGGTTTTACGACACGTTGACCGTTGAGTCATGTAGCGTCGCCAATCTCTCACGCCGATTGGTCGCGGGCGAAGAGTAGCGACAGGTGAGACTCGAACCCACAACCTTTCGATTGTGAGACGAGCATCTTACCCCTAGACCACTCGTCCCCAGTGGCTTATCGTCACCATTGAGTAAGTAAGCATGTGTGGCGTAAGAATGTCCTATACGAAGACGGCACAGCGTCAACTTGTCTAACCTTGTGCTACGCGAGCACGAGAGCCACTGGCCGAGAGACGGCTTTATCGTCCGTAATTTACTGGAAACAAGTTCGTCCCAGCTCGCTTGCCACTTGCTTGCTAGAAAAGCAGGTATACCTGAATTATAGTCCCTGGCAGGGGTTTGGAATGCTCTGCGCAAGGGAGCCTGTGCCGCTCGCATAGCAGAACTGCCGGCGTGGTCATTGCTTGTGACATCTATGTGGCTAGGAATCCAACAGAAATGGACGATTTTTCCAGCGTGATCAGTCAGGCGGCGTAATATATCACATACTAAAGGGTCGGTGGAATTTAAACTCTGAAGTGCCAGAAGGTTGCTCAACGAATCGGATAAAATGGCATGATATTAATCATATCCGAACATTATGAAAGCCAGTGCTTTATAAATTGCCACCAGCTCGGACGTGTAGGCGGATGCGAGCTTCGGTAACGTGAACGATCTGTTGGCTGTGTCGCTTGCAAACGCACTTCCAACCCCGGCGTCTGTCTTTGATCGATCCGTGAAAGTTTGGCACAGCTATTATAAAACGTCAAGTGGTCCAGATGGTGCTCCAGATGGTGCTCCAGATCGTCCAGATGGTGCTCCTGTCGGCGGTGGCCACCTGGCCGGGGTGGAAGTGGTGGAGGTAGAGGTGGTGGAGGTGGAGGTGGTGGATGAGGTGGAGGAGGTGGGGGCGGTCACATTCCTGAGGGGACCTGATGGGCTGAGGGGCTGGGTGGAGAAACACTCTCCTCCCGAGCGGTGTTGGGGACACCCCGGGTAGGGCCGTCTTGTCCCCTAACGTGTTGGATGTGCGTTTGGGTTTGGAAGGATAGGGTGTGGTTGTTGAGGACTGAGGGTGCGAGGATGGTGGTGAACGGAATGTTGAGGAGTTGGATTGTAAGGATGCTTGCTTAGCGGGTGTCTTGGTCCGCTGGGCCATAGACCACTGTCTCTCGCGTCGTCTTTCTTACGCGAGGTTGAACCTGCAGTACTATTGGAACTCTCAGTTGGCGTATTTCTTCTCTATTCATCATCTGACGACTCTGTCGTCAACAATTTTTGTGAACGTGCCTCATCCAATGGTGTGCATTCAATTCCTAAGGCACGCATCAGAGTACTAAGCTGGGCAATGAGGTGGGAGGCACTCATGTGTGTGTCTGAATTCATCTGAATGCGTTTCGACGTCGTAGACATACGTTTTACCTTTGCTGCATAAGATGTCTTTGGGCGGGTCTCTCTTATAGAGCTTACGAGCCTCCCGAAATGTGATTTTTTGGGAATATTTAATCGAAACTATCTTTCTCCTTCAGAAAAATTGGACAGGAACAGTCAAAGGCTGCGTGAAGTGTTTGGCCAGGACCGCAGTTTGAGCATTTTGCGTTCTCAGCTTCATGTTTTTTCTCCTACATGCTCCGCTGACCCACATCGCCCAAATGTGGCGGTTTCGGCAATGTCGTGAGGCATGACCAAATCTGGAGCATCGAAAACATCTCATCGGATTGGAAACGAACACCCGAACTTTCACTGTGACATATCCGACGAAGACGAACTCTGGAAGATCAGTTGTCCGAAATGTTAGTATGAAGTTGTTTGTGGTTTGCGTTTCTTGGCCTTTCCTCGCCGTAATTCGTCGTACCTCTACTACTCCCCACTCGGCCAGGCATCCACAATATCAGCATCAGACACAGCTTTTAAGTCGTAACAGTTTACAATCCCCTTTGAGTAGTTCTTGGTGTTGTGGGGTTGAACTTCAATGAGTACATTGATAGTTCGTCTGTTTGTTTCGCTTCGTACTGTGTGCGTCAGTTCTGTTGCGCTCCTTGCCCTCCTTGCGTCCTCAGTATTTTTTAAATTCCACTTCTAGCCCGCCATCCCTAGCTTTTCACATCTGAGCACGGTCCCCAGCCTGTCGCACACTTCTTTCCGTTGAAACGGGGTAAGAGGTGAAATAATTTTTCGTGTTCTAATGGTTTCATTATAAAGATGCGGGTCGCAGGAAGAGTAGCTTCTAGGCCAGGTCCTGCAAGTGTGAGATGCGAATTCGTGGTAGGTTGGCTAGTCTGTTCCCTACTAGAGTGGGCAGGTGAGTTGTTCTTGTTTGAAGTTACCATGCAGTGTGCTTGTTTCTGCTCTTCGTGGCGCCGCACCACTTAGGGGCCCAGCTGGGGGGGGGGCGCCTGAAACCAGCGGACGGAGGAGCTATAGGGGGTAGGCGATGCCATCACCCGGCCGGGAGAAAGAGAGGACTCACCACCCCGGCCGGGATCCAGCGCCGCCCACTCCCTGATCCCTGCCCGCCAGGTCAACACATGGTCTGGGCCGGGAGCTAGACTTTCGGCCTGCGGTGACAAGTCGCTTGGCCGGTATGGGCCCTACGTCCCCCTCCCCGCCCCTCCGGGATATCGGGTCCAAAGGGGCGTGTTGCTCCCCGGTCACAACTAGTACCGTGCGACGGGGAACCTCAGCCTCCAGGACTCCGTCCGCCCCAGCGGGCGGGACGAGGGGCGCGACTACCCCGATAAAGCTGAGCGGACGGGTAGACCATTGCGGAGCTGAGCGGACGGCTGACCGTGACAGGGGAGGTGTTGGTGTTGGTGTTGGTGTTGCAGGGTTGGATGAAGGAGATACAAGGAACGTCGGCACGTGATGGACACTGGGAAGGGAAGAAAGGGATGGACGATGGAGACGATGGTGGACGATGGACGATGGAGACGATGGTGGACGATGGACGATGGAGACGATGGTGGACGATGGACGATGGAGACGACGGTGGACGATGGACGATGGAGACGATGGTGGACGATGGACGATGGAGACGATGGTGGACGACGGACGATGGAGACGATGGTGGACGATGGACGATGGAGACGATGGTGGACGATGGTGAGCCCCCGGAAGCACCTACGTGTTTTCACGCCCCTTGTCGAGGTGGCCGTGGCATACCGAGGGAGCGCCATTTCCCTAGCCAACAGAGTAACGAGGTTGACCCCACTACGGGAGTGTGTTTCTACCAAGCAAACAAAATTATTTGGAATAATTATTCCATAGCTTACCTCGTACAGTATTCACCTCGTTTCTATTTTTCATACCTGGGCTCTGTACAGGCTGATTGTAAGGTGCAGGAGCTTGCATGTGCATTGTAATGTGCATGAAGACCTGTTTACATTTTTTTTTCACTGGGGGCTGGGTTATTCTACACCAACTCAACCGGTCGGTAATACCCTACCCCATACGATTTTGCTTAACTTTCACTACAGGGTTATCTTAGTCCCTGAAAACAATTTTGAAAACTCTATACTTCTCTAATCAGCAGTTTGCCCTCTACGGTGACGTTCAATTATGAAAATATGACGCCATGTCACGAGCTCGTCGTTCAAGCTCATGTACCTCCAGGACGGGTGCAACATTTCTTACATCCGACAACTGCCATGGTGTGCTAAAGAAAAACAACGCGAAGATACAGGTATCGATATATTTGCCTCCCCAATTTTAGAAGCATACTTTCCAACACATTTTGTATAACGATTTGTGAAATTGTGAACGATTTGTGATTTGTGACAAATATTTCCGCTTGATTTTCACTCGGCATCGATATTCGAATTTACATATCATTTCGCCATAACATCATCGATAAACGGAGGGGGACCTCAAGTATAACAGTGCGAAAAAAAATCCGTATATACTGCCGGATGCACACCGGATCAACTAATCGGAGCCTGGCGAACTGCTCAACCATCGACTGATCGGAGCCTGGCGAACTGCTCAACCATCAACTGATCTGAGCCTGACGAACTGCTCAACCATCAACTGATCTGAGCCTGACGAACTGCTCAACCATCAACTGATCGGAGCCTGGCGAACTGCTCAACTATGAACTGATCGGAGCCTGGTGAACTGCTCAACCATCAACTGATCGGAGCCTGGTGAACTGCTCAACTATAAACTGATCGGAGCCTGGTGAACTGCTCAACTATGAACTGATCGGAGCCTGGTGAACTGCTCAACTATGAACTGATCGGAGCCTGGTGAACTGCTCAACTATGAACTGATCGGAGCCTGGTGAACTGCTCAACTATCAACTGATCGGAGCCTGGTGAACTGCTCAACTATGAACTGATCGGAGCCTGGTGAACTGCTCAACCATCAACTGATCGGAGCCTGGTGAACTGCTCAACTATAAACTGATCGGAGCCTGGTGAACTGCTCAACTATAAACTGATCGGAGCCTGGTGAACTGCTCAACTATAAACTGATCGGAGCCTGGTGAACTGCTCAACTATCAACTGATCGAGCCTGGCGAACTGCTCAACCATCGACTGATCGGAGCCTGGCGAACTGCTCAACCATCGACTGATCGGAGCCTGGCGAACTGCTCAACTATCGACTGATCGGAGCCTGGCGAACTGCTCAACTAACAACTGATGGGCGCGGCGGCGGAGCGCTGGGCAGAGGTGCACAAACCTGCTAACTCGCCTACCAGCGTAGGTGACAGATATTGGCTGAAACTGTGTCGTTGTTGTGACAGATAATCATTATTCGAAGAAGGAAAAGTATTCACCGCATAAAGAAGATATATCACTTCAGGAAAGACATCTTAACGCAAAAAATATTTCATGTACAGTTTATTTTTGGTTATTTCACAAACTATTCGCTTATACTTCGGTAAGTTATCACTCCAATTTCGGAACAGGACATTTGCAGCGCTAACTCTTTTGGGACAGATCCCGGTGCACAATATCGGCTGCACGCAGCCAGCTCCATTAGGTTGAACCATGGCGCAGCAGGCTGTCACAGATACGCCGTGACAGTTGATAGGGTTCGATTGCGGCGACCTGTGCTATTGGAGACCTGTGCTATACCGTTTTGGGGGACCTGTGCTATTGGAGTAGGTTAGGTAAAATCCGAAAGTTTCGAAATGTGACAGATTTATGGGTTTCAATGCTTGTAGGTGACATTCTTGACGTTTTGTGCACCTCTGGCGCTGCGCTCCGTTGGACACAATCCTGGACTCTTTCCTGCTCGATACTGCTGATTAACCCACCGCAGGCTCCTCCTCCCGTGAGTTGTGCGTCACAATGCAAAGCGCCGCTGGCAGTGGTCCGTCTAATGCCCACTCAGATCCGGGGGCTCACGCAGTCTCCATCGTCCATCCCTTCCCACTACCCACCCTGTGCCGACGGCCCTTGTATGCCCTTCATCCAACCCTGCAACACCTCCTCCGCTATCCCACCACCATTCCCCAATTTCACGTTGCTATTATTTGCCGTGCAGTCCGGATAAAATTATCACTGAATATCCCACCAACGGATGGAATCTGCCTTCTGGCTATAGACTCTCGATGATCTGCAATATCGGCCTCGACTTAACAGTTAATCACATTGGTGCAAACGCAGCCAAAAATGTTGCTTTCCAACATGCACGCTCACTTTCGCGACCATCTTCGGGCAAGCTCAGTTTCTGCCCGAACCAACCAACCGACCGGTGACACCTCCTCCGAGCGGGAGCCCGGAACCAGCTCACAGCCCACCGGCACACCATCCTCACCTATCGGCGCCGACCGCCGATAGGTGAGTCAGACTCCACAGACTCGCCATGGCAGAGGCGCGGTCCGGAGACGGCAGCTGGGAGCGAGACTGGGCTGCTGGGGCAGGAGGTCCGACATGGCAGGGTCAGGCGGTGACGGGTGGGGTGGCGTGGGCGAAAAGGCGATGTAGTATGTGTTACAAGCATGCGGGGGCGACATCAGCGAACGGGTGAAAAGTGGCACACGCCCGGGTGGCGGCGTTATCCGTCGCGGCAAGGATCACGTGCGCATAGTGGAGTCGAGCGCGCGCGAGTGAAGCGTGAACTTTGAAATCTGTCGGTAGATACAGGAACTTTGGAGATGCAAAGTGGGCCGACTGGCCGTGTGCGCCACTGACCGTTCACAGGTCGTCGTTCAAGGTAACACAGGTTTCGTCGGTGAGGTGGCGCGGCGGCGCGCTGTGGCGGCCAATCTCGACCTTATTTGATCCTGAAGGCATTGACCTAGGGTCATAAAATTAGCACTCAAGACAGTTCAATACAGCCGTAATCTGTCCTCCAAAGTTTGTGATTCTACCTTCAGTGGTGTCCGAGACCTCAGGGAGTGTGGCGGGGGACGAATCTGAAATCCTCTCCGGGGCCACACGTTGGCTTCAGCACCGCCTGCGGCTGTGTTCGATCACCCGTAACAGCTGGATATTTTGCATTTCAATTTGAACGAGCATGCTTCCTAAAAGGGTCAGAGGCACAAAATGGCGCCCAGTGTGCACGAGTGAAGCGCAGCAGAGGCGAGGTCAAGGGAGGTCGATCTGAAGAGTCGTCAACAGGAAGGACGCGGTAGAAGAAGTGTGTCTGAGCTGCTGGGAGGAAACGATGGGGGATTGAGCACGGTAGCCACGTACAACAGATGACCCCGCGTTCATATCTTAGCACATTCCGAGTGTGAACCTGTATCCCAGATAAAACCAGTTGCTGGACACCAGTTATTGCCACGAGACAATCAAGACAGCGACATCACAACACAAGACACCGAACATAACAGACACCGAACATAACATTCAACAGTCATCAAGTCATACAGCGCTCAGACTTAATAAGAGCCAAAGAGGCGCATCTGGGTTAAGCCTGTAAAGGGAAGCTACTATAAGCCTGTACGCAAAGATATTCAACACCCCAACAAATGCCACATCCTAAGTTCCAAATAAGCTATCCACCAACATCCTATACGCCTACCAATACCTATGAGTCCTATTCACTCGATCCCGTGAAACACACACATGGATCGAGTGCTCGATCAATAATATTCATCTCCATCTTTGCAGTCTGGTTAAAGGGTTTAGCGATTGTGCAGCTACTAGCATAAATCTCATCCTATCCATCACTAAATAGAAATAAAGAACAAGATTTCCCAGCCTAAAAAACATGTCCACCATATTTGTCAATACATTCAATGAGGGACTCAGCACAACATCAGCAGGACAGGAGAAGTAAGACATTTTTTCCAGCAAATGTTCTCTAACAAGGCTATTTCACAAGAAAACGCCAAGACTAACATTTCACGAACAGTTAATCACCTTGCATCCGGACCATAAACATTCATTCCGGCTCGACATTCCGGCTCGACATTCCGGCCCGACATTCTGGCTCGACATTCTGGCTCGACATTCTGGCTCGACATTCCGGCTCGACATTGTGGCCCGACATTCAGGCTCGACATTCTGGCTCGACTTTTTAGTCGACATTCGTCGCTTCGGCCGCAATCTGGCGATTCTGGTTCGACATTCCGGCCCGACATTCTGGCTCGACATTCTGGCCCGACATTTTGGCTCGACATTCCGGCTCGACATTGTGGCCCGACATTCTGGCTCGACATTCTGGCTCGACATTCTGGCTCGACATTCTGGCTCGACATTCTGGCTCGACATTCTGGAAATATGTACGTCTTCATGAATGTGTCAGTTGGTTATTTGGGCTTTGGGGTGCATCGATGTGTCAACGAAATAATAAAGCAGTCAGTTGATCTTCCAGCTCTCTATCTTACAGCCAGGAACATGGCTGTAGGATATTCCAATGCAATTCTAAATATAAACGAAGCAGTGCACACATTCCATTGGGACACCGTTTATCATCGCCTGATCATCATTGCCGACGACGTGTGCTACAAAAGCTACAAAACAGGCCAGGAAAGCTTGCACGGGAACATACTGCAGAAAACCAGCCGAGAATCTTCCGAACGAACTCGAATGTGTTTCACTTAAAACCAGATGCGTCATGCACAGTTCAACTGCTATGCAAAATCTTGATATTGTTCATCAAATTTGCCATCATTTGCACGGTCACTAAGAGCAGTCAAGGTTAACAAGGTATCGACGACCCCACCTATTCCATTAACATTATTTACTTACGGATCTAAATTAGGCAGTATTCGTAGTGCATTCAACGATGCGTTTTTTCATGACACGGCAGGGGATATTGTGGGATCTTGTGAAGTTCCTAAAACTTAATAAGCGCATCGAATGCAAACGTTTTGAAATCTGTTGGTAAGTGTGTTGTAGATAGACCGGTTGGTAGAAACTCGGCGGGTACCACGTCAGACTGGCCGCCCGCGCCGCCCACCGTTCAAGGTCACAGAGGTTTATATCGTAGTTTTGTCAGAGGTTTCGTCGCTGAGATGGCGGAAAGACGTGGCGTAGCGACCCATCTCGACCTCATTTTACCCCGACGGCATTGACCTAGTTTCATGAAATTATACTGAAGAGAGTTTAATACAGCCGTAATCTGCCCTCCAAATTGTGCTTCCAGCTTCAGTAGTGTCAGACATCTCAGGGGGTGGGGAGGGAGCGAATCTGAGCTCTTCCAACGCACGTTATACGAGAGCCCCCCCCCCCCCGGCGCACATATTATAACACAATTTGGTTGCAAGCACCACCAGCAGCTGTGGTTGATCCCCCGAAACAGCTGAACACTCTGCATTTGAATTGGCGGCGACGGCGACAAGGACGCTTCCGTGGACGGCCCGGCACCTGGACTTCTCGAGATAGGTGGAGTTTACGTTTTGTACGGCCGTCCGCTGATGTGTTGCTTTGGTTAGGGCCTCTCTCCTACAATAGTGATGCGGCGGCGGCCGCTGTGTTGAGGTGGGCTCCACCGCCTTGAGGTGTGCTGTGTGTCGGTGTCTGTTCGCTCTTCCCGTCGCCGCCCGCGCCTTGATCTTCAGCCAATTGTATTGTGTTGTATCGCCTCGGTGCGGGACGACTGTACACGGCCAGCACATGTGTTTTGTTTGGCGGCGGCTGCAGCGACGCCGGTGAGCGTCAGGGGATCGCACCACGACCGGCTCCCCGGGCCCTGGGCCCCGCGACTATTCGTGGGCCCGAGGGGGACGGAGAGCACCACGACCGGCTCCCCGGGCCCCGCGACTATTGGTGGGCACCACGACCGGCTCCCTGGGCCCCGCGACTATTGGTGGGCTCGAGGGGGACGGAGAGCATCACGACCGGCTCCCCGGGCCCCGCGACTATTGGTGGGCCCAGGGACAGTACGAGCACCTCATAATGTAATGCCCCGTCCCGTCAGCCCTGCGATGCTTGTTCGCGGGGAGCCCACCCCGCGCCCCCCCCCCCCGGCCAGGCGGGGCCCCCCAACTCAACCCTGCCCCGGAATTTTACTTTACCATTCCCTTTCCCCTTTTTTTTCGGTTTTTTTTTTAGTTGCGCCCTCCTTTTTGGCTTTGGCAGGCCCCAACCCCCTTTTTTTTTCCCGTTCTTGGCGGCGCCCCTAACCCCCGGGGGGTTTTTTAAAAATTGGGCCCCCCCCCGGGGCAAACCCACCCCAAAACACCCCCCCGTTGGGGGGGGGACCCCCGACCGGCGGCCCGCCCCCCCCCCCGGCGGGCCGCGGCGGAAGGAGGGGGCGCCGGGGGCGGGGGGGCCCCGGGAAACCGGGAGAGGGGAAAACCCCCCCCCCCCGGGGACCACGGGGAGGGGGGGGGCCCCACCGCCGACGCCGCGGGGGGGTCGTCACCGCCACCACCACCATTATCAACATCATCTGTGTCGGCGCCGCCATCGCCACTCCGGTCGCGCCGCCTCCCCGTGGCGGGAGAAGGCGCGCCCCTGCCGCCACACCGTGCTGGCGCCGAGCCGCGGACACGGGCGCTCCCGGCGTGGAGCTTCTCCCCGGCAGTTTCAGATGATTTATCATCTAAATTGTTTTATGGTAAGCACAGGTGGAGCTAGCGAGACATTGACTGAGCTTTCGACGCTCCCTTCAAGGCCTATAAAACATTAGTAGCTTGTTTCATTGATAAATTAGAAAACACATACTTATGTAGTGTAACGATTTAAAATTTCCATATATATACAGTGGCCATAATTCACATAAATGCAAGTATTGTTCTTCTTTAACTTCCTCAAACGAACACTATCCAGACAAGAGGTATAGAGAGGACAGATTCATGCGAGTAGCTCAGTTCGGTGGTATTCTACAGTAATACTTATATCGTGATATTACTTGTTAAGAAAATGTATATGTGTTCCAACAGTCAAACTAATACTACAAAAACATATCACAGACCGCTACGTGAATCGTGATTTAATTATGGCACACATACTCACCACCAGATAGCGCAGCCAAGGCATGCTTAGCAATGCTTACAAAAACGTCGTCGAAGCAAGCCGAAACTTCAAGCGTAGTGAGCACACTAGCGACTCCAGCGGAATACGCGCGGTTTTTATCTAGTTTCCGGTACGACCCGCACATCGACTGGGACAAACTGAGCTGCCGTATGGTCACATCAATATAGGACAAAGCGTGCTAATTATTGCAGTATTTTCGACCATTAGGTACGCCTTAAAATACTGAGCCGTTAAGGCAGATGACCAACATCACTGCAGTAGAAGTTCGCTGAAGCCAGTCCAGACCAGACAGGCGAAGTCGTAGGCCGTGACGAATTTTCGGCATCGGCCAGCTTCTGGTCGGGGCAGGGCAATATTGGGTAAGAAGGTAACGCAGCGTACACCGGACGAAACCCCCGCTCAGAGGTCAGCGCACAACTGCGCGTCCGCATGTCTTGAAGAACCGTGCGCGTTCGTACGAGTTTGCAGCGCACGAGCGAGAGTCTGACACGAGGTAGTTCCGCCCGGCCAATCGCGACTGTCGTACGGCTGTGACGTCAGCGGGTCCGATTGCGAGCGAGATTTTAGAATCGCCCTAATAGGGACTGAGAAGGGTAGAAAAGGAGGAGAAGGGGGTGGTGGAGGGCTCAAACACTACGAGCGCCATAATTAATTAATTAATTAAAGTTGGGATGTGCGCGCCTGTCAGAGCACACGAGGTGGGGTGGGGGGGGGGGGGGGACTTGCTCTTGAGGGTTTACTGGCTCGAAGGCCGGACTCGAGCTTACAGAGGGGCGATGGGGGTGGGGTGGTCCCATGCCCCCTTACTGCAATTTAGGCCGAAAATCGCACCTATCCACCTAATAGTAATAAGCAGGGCATTGCACTTTCAGGACAGAGCACTCAGAGCACTAAGGTGGACAGAGCAATCGGGACGGCAGGTGTGAGCTAATTGTGGGTGGGCTGAGCGCGCCCCTGCGCCCGACCCGTCTGTTGTATCGCCTGCGGATGAGGTGACCTGGGCCGGCTGGGAGCGGCCGGCAATACAGACTTGGCCCAGGTCTGCATTGCCGTCTGCAGGACACTAAGGTCTGCCAACCCACACTGAGCTCACAATAGGGCGCTGGGGTGGCACGGGTGACTTTTTGGAGCCCCTAGCGCGATTTTCAAGAACTCCGACGCAACTAGTGTGAAATCCCCAGTGCCTGAATCCCCAGCGTGATTTTCAGGCGGCTGCCCATATTCTTGGGGCCCTCAGCGTGGCTTTCATTTTCAGGGCCCCGACCTGACATTTCGGAGCCAACAGAATGATTTTCGCCGCCCGGTATGACTTGTTGGACCTCAATGTGACAATGAAGGGTCCCGCTGCGACTTGTGTTGGCCTCAGTGAGGCTTTCAAGGGCCTGGCCAGATCCTTTGAGGTTCCAGCGTGACTTTCATGAACCTCGACGCCATTTTTTGGGGCCCTGGCTTGATTTTCAGGGCCGATATGCCTGCAAACTACAGCAATACCCGGACCACCCAGCTCAGGTCCATGTATTTCCCCATCGCATGCTAACGCTGTTATCAAACGAACGCCCTATGAGGCCTATGAGGAAAGAACGCACTCCTTCGTATGGAGTGCGAATGCGACGACTTTTTTATGAGAGCGGTCTCTGGCTCCGGGACGTTCGGCGGATGGAGTGTATATCAACGCCTACCTGGGAACTGATCACGCCAGAAGTGGACATATCCCTCGCCTGCACAAAGAAAGCCGATATTACACCGCTGGATTCAGAGCACTTTCCATGGAGCACATCGAGTGTTATACTGGATTCGTTGCAACATACACCGATGGAACCAGAACGGAGACCGACACGACGTCGACAGGGATTGTATTACAGGTACTGTGGTTAGAAGCTTTTCACTTCCAGCATATGCTTCTGTATATTCTTCCGAGCTTATTGCCATTTTGAAAGCTCTCTGTTTCATTGAAGTATCAGACGATCCACTTCACATCATTTTGACGGATTCATTAATTACTGGCTCGCATCTGTTCGTGACATATTTTGTAATGGCATGGTGCATGGTAGAGATGAAGTTTCGCCGTATAATCATCGGGCCTGCGGGGCCCAGTGAATAACATGCAAAGTGACACCCGGCAGATAGCGAGTAAGATACCTCGCCAGGGAGGGGTATAGACAATCAGATCTACTCCGGTGTGGCTGAAACGTCAGTTTCAAACATTGTCAATAGACATTGTCAATAGATATTCTGGATCTCGAAATGCTAAAGGTGTGGGAGCGAGGGCGTGCGAATGCCAAGTATTCCCGACATTCGCCGCAACCTGGTGCTTTTCTCCAGATTTCGGTGATTTTCGTATCTCCAGCTCGGCACCCGGCTGCGTCATTGTCGGCAGCATCCGATGTTGGCGGCGCTGCTCGGGCCTCCTGTTGCCAGTCACGCGACGTACGCCAGAGCTCAGCGGCTGCCTTTGGTGGCGTCAGCAGTACGCAGCTTTTCCTCCAATTGGCGGCCGTGACGGTAGCTGGTAGATAGGTCGATAGCTATGCTGCATTGCGGACGCTAAGTCCATATAACTGCACACACATTAACAAATAGAAAACATGCAATACACTCAGACTTGTGCTCGACTCGATTTTTTTAGTCGACTCACATGCGACTCATAGATCTTGAGATCTGATTCGACTCATGATTCAGAGCAGGTCAAAATTATTTGATTTGACTAAATTCAGACTCAGAGCTCACAAAGCATGATTCGACTCGTGACTCAAACAGACTGACATAAATTTAAATCGATTCAGATCCGACTCAATGATATCAGACTCATGAGCCATATGATTCAGTGTGCACTGCCCACACATTATATATATATATATATTATATGTATAATGTGATGTGAAAACAAAGTTATAACAATAATAATTGATTCGACAGACGTTTCGATGTCAACGTATCTTCATCTGTCTCTCATTAAATAGGGGAATTAGTATTTATTTAGACACCAACGAAGATTCTTTAACATCGAAACATCTGTTGAATATATTATTTTTGCTATAACTTGTTTTCACCTCACATTATTTATTATTCGTCATGAACTGTAATGGTTGGCATATATATATATATATATATATATATATATATACTGATAAATGCACGTGCGTGTGAATAAAGTAATTGACTAAAAAAACATTAATGAGGTAAATGGTTGCCGATGCATATGCAAAGCAGTGAGTGCATAATACTTCAATCCAAATCAGCATGATGCACAACCTGAATCATATATACCTGACACACGACTGAATCACATATACCTGACCTAACGTCAACATAGCACCCATGTGATGCGTCCCCATCGGTAGTAGGGCTGCAGGAAAAATAAGCAGCATTTTACTATTTTTGTGCCAACATCATGATGGACGATTTATGCTTAAGCATCATAGGATGTTAATGATATTCATGCGATACCATTGACCACACTTGACACTATGTATTATCATTCATAACTTTATACTTGATAATAGGAACACCAAACATGTATCCAATAGGTACCTACCTGCCACTTGCTAGTTGCCACATATCAGACGTGCGTGTGACAAATAGCAAACCAACGCAATTTTATTCAGTGCAGATACCTATTGCAGTGCAGGACCGTTTCGGTTCCATATTATTTTTCACAATCACAACCCATTTCTGTGTTGTGTTCCTGGCACACTCCTGGCACTCATGCATGATACTGATTGTGAATACCAAGCTTAACATTAATACTTTTTTTTTCTTATTGTCCTTGGTTTTGGTAAATAACTCTTGCCTCCTCATTTACATTAATCACAATGTTAGCATGAATAATTATGTGTTTTTTACTTCCTACTTTGTGTCATGGCATACAATTTATAAAGATACATGCTTTATATCATTTGTTCATAACTTGCATTTGAGTCATAAGACTCAAATGACACATTGTGATTTGAATGATTGACTCATGATTCGACTCATTTTTTTATAGAAATATGTGATTCAACTCACGACTCAAGATATATTTTGGGGAAAAGAATCGATTCAACTCGCGACTCGTCCAAAAACGATTGATTCATGAGTCGATTCTCGAGTCAACTCGAGTCGAGCACAAGTCTGCATACACTTATCCAGTTTGCACGTGCTGGGTGTACAGCTGTTCTGCCCAGTGTCGCCTTATGCCGGATGCATATTTAAAACTATAACTTTATCGGGTCATCACCAAGCTATTGCCACAAACTGATACACGCGGTGTAAATCCGTCGCGATCAGTTTACGAATCACAGCTGAGCAATGTGGAACGTTGGCGGCTGCACAGGACGCTAACCAACAGCCGTATTGTGCATAGCCATGAATAACCTGGTGGATGCCGGCAGGATGGAGGAAGCAGCAGCTGTGGCCACCGCCACAGGAGTAGCACTGTTCTAGGTGTCTTCACAATGGCGTCACCACCTTCAGTTTCTAGGTGGAGTTCAACCCCAGGGGTGCGGGAACAATTTTCTAGCTAGAGGTGTAAGACTGTGGTTGTCTCCTATATGCCCGTCTCCGTTGCTTTACCTCCCGTTCCTTTAACGGAAAAAGCTCGATTTTCTGTAATCGTTGCTCTGCAACCAGTTCTCTCTGTTTTTATCTTTACGGTAAAAATGTTCACGTCAGTTGCTCGAACGTTCAGCCCCTGTTCTCCCATGATTATGTTCTCCCACGACTCTGTACACTGTCTTACCCAAACACAAACACTGTCTTACTCATGTTTGCTGTGTTGTGGTTCACAATGCTACGCTCTAGCTGCACAACCCTTTCGAAGGTAGCATATTTTTAGAGACAGGTTAGACAGACAGGCTGACTCGTCGGGAACACTGCCGGCCATGATGGCATTGACCGCGACGGAGACCCACCAGGAGGACCCATGGTGGGACCGGCGGGCGGGTCGACGGGTCGTATCGAGGCAATATGGATGCAGATGTCACCTGGTACAACAACTGGGAACTTTAGGAAGATACGGCATTTTCCAGAAGTTCCCCAGTTTTCCAGGTGGGATCGAACACCAGGAAAGAAATATCAGATGGGTCCAGACTCCAAGGACCCCATCGGTGGTGACGCCCATGGGCGTGATCACCTTCAGTTTCCAGGTGGAGTCCAATCCCTGGGCGCAGGAACAATTGTCAAGTTAGAGGGCTAAGCTGGTGGTAAAAAAAAATACAGGTGGGATCCCGACTCCATGTACCCCAGCGCGTCCCCCTTTCTATCTTTCACCGTCGAGAACTAATCAAATAGGTGGATTTCCTTCATTGGCACGGGAACTGTCTCAAAGTTGGCGGAGAGGGGATGGAGAGAAAGAGCAGTTTTAAAGTCGATTCATTCGACGCGACACGCAGATTGGCAATGTTACACTCGTCCGAAGTTAGAGAAGAGGGAGCTCTGCTCCCCTCTGTTCCCCTCTCCGGTCCCGCGCCCTTGGCTCCCGTCCATCCAACCTGACAAGTAATTCGCCGGAAAACTCAGGAAACACTGGGGTTCGAACCTTCAGACGCTCGTGGCCAAAAATTCCGGACCAAGCTGCGGTTTCCCACGACAACGTTTTACACAGACTGCGTGGATACGCACCTACCACGACTCCACGGCGCAGCGGACACACTGGTGCGAAAACAAAATGCCTGACGGCGCCAGCGGGTGCAGGAACATGCGAAACCCCACGGGGTTTATTTGAGTACGAAGAACCCGTCCGGCTGAGCAGGCGGAGAGTGGCGCCGCGGCGGCCGGCCGGCTCGACCGGGATCCATCCCGTGGAGTGACGTCATCACTGTACGTCACACGCCACAGGAGGATGCATTTTTATCTGGGGTCACCAGATAGGTAATTAGGTTGGACAGGAAAGTTCGTCGCTGTTCAAGGTGTAGTGATTAAGGTACCCTGCGGTACTGTACGTGGAATATGTACAACTGTCAACCAGATAGCACCACTGTACTATACTTTGTTGCTTTCAGGTGAGCACATGCCAGTTCCGAGGTCCATTATTGATGCAAAGTAGTTTATTTGTGTTGCTTTTTGCCTTGTTCCTTCTCCGCATTTTAATGGTAATACTATTTGTTAAGTTGTTTTGCAATTACTACTGGCATAAGGCGTCATTGAAGGCGCTGCACAAGGGAGATTACGGTGTTCAGAATACGGTGTGCTCGATTGAGGCTCCTTGTATGTCGGTCTTGGACTTTCGTATTCCTATAACCACGCGTCTTCAGCTGTGTATGAGGAACTAAAGCAACTTCAAATACGATACATTCACCAAATTGCATCACTAAATGTACTGATGGAACACGTTTCTTTGGATTCGACGTAATAGCTCCCGATTACAACCAGACCCTCTACCGACCGAACTGACAAGAACGAGGAAAGGTTGGCGACCAACAGCTGTGCAATTAATTCATAGCAAGCTGTACGGCTGCACCAAGTGCCTCCACCAACTCATTTTTGGCAAAGATTGCAATTACTTCCAAAGGAACGTGAGAGGTAAATGTATACATCTCCGTATAATGTATGTGTATATATATTGTATATATATGCATATACATATATATATATATATTATATATATATATATATATATATATATATATATATATATATATATATATATATATATATATATATATATATATATATATATATATGTACATATACATATATATATATATATATATATATATATATATATATATATATATATATATATATATATATATATATATATATACATATATATATATATATATATATATATATATATATATATATATATATATATATATATATATATATATATATATATATATATATATATATATATATATATATATACATATATATATATATATATATATATATATATATATATATATATATATATATATATGGTGTGATCGTCCTGCTGTATACTTTTGTGCATGACTGCCACTTCTGCTGCAGGCTGAGCCTGTCCTACGAAGAGACGGTGGCCTACACGCAGAACATGATCAACGTTTTGGTCACGGCCGTCACGGCGGCGCTCGTCGAGTGGCTGCACAAGTTCGCACATCGCTGGCATCGGTGGAGGATCACCATTGGCCGGCTGCGTACAATGCCGGCTGATACGCAGTGGGGGGGGGAGAGAGTCTGGGCCAACCGCAGGTCGCTTGCCACGCCGACTTCCATGTGATATGTCCAATTGCTCAGTACCTGTTCCACAGTCATGTTGTGATTATGCTTTGTAAAGTGTATACACGTAAATACAGGTGTTGTAGAAAGGCTCCATCGACAATTTTTGGTGGCTGAGAAGAGTGCGAGATGGTGAGTGTTGCCGTTAACCTGATGCATCCGCTGCTTGCGGCAAATGCTGTCTGTATCCGCACGGAGGCTGTACAATGTACAGAACACAGTAATTGAGTTTCGGATTCTCGGGCGCCAAGATTTTCCGCTTGTATGTCGTCAAGATCCTGTGCATTGTCCACTTTGACCGTCCGGGAATGCGAGTCCGGCCAATGATCATGGGCTTCATTTAGCTGAGGTAAGGACATCATTAATTTTAGTTGACCTTTAATCGAACGGAGAGTGCACGGGAGACGCGACCAATCAGCAGCAGCACCATGCACGCGATCGCAGCGCCATTCTCCAGACAACAGTTTCGGGATGCATGTACTGCGAAGGTTGTGTCAAATTTTCAGACGAATCGGAGAACATTGGTGAATTCGTTTCTGAATGCGTTGTTGAATGGGACGCTAGTGCTACCTGATGAAATGCGTCATCGATAGAGGTCAGGTTACGCAGTGTGCTGCTTCTTGTGTTGCTAGTGCATGCATCAGTGTTGAGATAGTCTACATTCAATGCTTCGTTTGGCCCACATACGGTACCCAAGTGGACTACTTTCTTTTCTGAATTTCGTTAAACCTGACCTGAGGTCAAACGCTGACGCTGAAGGTAACATGCTCGGATGTGCTGCGTCCTTGCTCGGTGGGTGATTCTTCGACGGTAATATCCATCCGATAAATGTATTCAGGAAAATTGTATTCGGTACACCGTGATATTTCCGTAGGGTGTAATGTTAAAGTCTAAGTTGACCTGAGGTCAAATGGTGAGCTTGAAGGTGACATGCTTGGATGTGGTGCTTTCTTGTCCGATGGGAGATTTTTGGCGCTAATGTCCATCCGATGAATGTATTTAGGAGGGTATTATCAGGTACCCCGTAGATGGCAATAATGCGTGGTCAAAACAGTATCTTGCGAATATAGGTCAAACTATGAAATTGTACGCCAGATGCTTCAATGTGCTGCATCCATGGGCCATAACTAATATCTGGGTGTTTTTTCGTCGTACCAAGTGAAATTTGGCGGACATTATCGGGATACACCAGAATTTGGCATAGTTGCATTTTTGGGGCATTTTTGGCGAACGGTGATGAATCAGTGGCCATAATGGGTAATTTTGATTGATGTGCTCTATGTACGTGCTATGTAGATTATGACCTGCAAAAATCAGGTATATCCAATGTGTCACCATGATTGCATTCGGTACTCCGTAAATAGATATAGTGCAAGAGTAAAACCAACTTCGGTGAACTGAGGTCATTGGTCAAACTGTGACATTGAAGTTCACGTAATTCGATGTGCTGCATCTTTGATGGACAGCGGACATCTAGGCGTTGGAATCATTCGGCTAAGTTAAATACTTCGAATTTTATACGGTACACCGTTTTTGACCCGAGTGACCTCTCTGGACCTCTGGAGATCGATTCGCTCGTCCTACTGAAGAATCGTTGTTTGCCTTATTTTTGCAAGCAACGAAGATCATATCCTGAAAAATGAACGAATTCGGAGAGTATGCGAATAGGATGCTGAATGCGGATGCGAATGCGTTGCTAACATCATGGACATCACAGCATGGATGCCTGCCCTTGCCCCACGACACATGTTCGCAAAGTGTTCTCAGTTGTGGCAATTCTGTCGCTTGGCAGGACAGTTTTGTGACTTCGCATAGTGTTCTCCACCACAACAGAAACACTTTGGTGCTGCCCTCTGGGCTTGACGTGCTGCCCTCTGCACTGGTAGTGCTGCTGCACTCGGAGAGCGAGAACCGAACACCACAGAGGGCACTGTCTGTTGGTATCGAGTGGATATTATCGATCGAGTGCTGATGATCGCTCTGTTCTCGATGGACGGATCGTTCTTCGGCTTCTACAACAAAGAGCTGCGTGACCGCTACGCCTTCTGTGGCCAAAACCGGCATACGCAGGTGCAGGAGCTGGTGCCTCCGGCAAGTCAGGCGACAGAGGGGCCAGGCGACCTGCATCGTCTCAGAGGTGGTCGTGCAGACCCGGCTGCAGCAGACAGCGTCGACGCCGCTCTTGGTCCGGCGTCCACCACACGTCCGTGGTACTGGAGATGGCGAGCGGGGACAGCCGTCGATGGGCGCGTACTTCCCGACGTTGTAGCTCCGTAGTCATTGCTTGCGGCAGTGGCACGGCACGGCAACACGTACACTGGCACACATGCTTTTTGCTGTACTATATCGGAATTTGCCGTGCCAGTGCTGGTATGTCCTTAATCAGAAAACTTGCAGCATGGACATAAAATTACCTTACTTACCCACGGTTCCAAGTCAGCAAGTGAAGGGTCTTAATGTGCATTTATTGAATAACTTTGAAATGTCAAGATGATGCCGATTTAGTCTTTGTGTGGAATGATTTGCAGCTCTGCTATTCTTTGTTTTCTTCACGAGTCACGATTTTCCCCTCTTAAAATGGACCGTTTTGTGTGAGCCTTTGGCGTGCCATCATCCAGCTTGCCACCCCATGTGCTGTGCCGTGCCAGAAACTCCCGTGCCAGTTTTTGGACAACATGGCAACTCTATAGCATCACCATGGCAGCGACCATGCGGATCCTAGCGCGCCTCACTCGCGGGCCGCTACATCAGGGTAAGCGAAACCCGGTCGCTACGTCAGGCTATGCGAAGCCCGCCCTCGCCCGCTACGCCGAGGGTCTCCTGGGTGGAAAGTGAAGCACGTGATGTTCCTAAGGCTGAATATAGCGGCTGTTTGACAGAAGGCTGAGGAAGCAAGAGGTTTAACTCACGGAAGGTCTTGTCTGATTGCTATGAATTCAGGAGGAATTTGGCCAATCTGCTGGGTATGTGTTTAAGCTTCGGCAGAACTGTGGGTGTTTCAGTAAACATCGCATAATTCTTGGTTCACCAGGTTTTGTCATTAGGAATGTTGTGATGGCTGGCTTTATTATTCTACTATTGCGGTGTACGTTATTTCTAACTCCTCAATTCATGCCATATGACATAATTTTGCATAGCAAATTTCGTTAGTCCTGAGCTACGCCGGCGAGTAGAGATGTTGCAGGCTATCTTGGAGGAATCAGGCGAGAAGAGGAGATGATATTGATATTGTTGCGAAGAGCTGTACTGACCACTGTTGAAATAAAGACGATTATATACAGTAACCGAGCGCTAATTATAAGCAAATTGTATCACAAATTAGGCTAATATATTTATGGTATATTAGAGAAGGTTGTGATTCTATTTTACTGAAGATGAACATTTGGATATTTATATTTATAATATACTATACAAATGTGTGAATCCATTTGACTTTATATGAGCATTTGTTTCCTTTTATAGCCGTCTAGAAGATGAGATCCTCATCCGGGGAGCAAATGAGTAGATGAGGTGATGTTTGACTGGGAGGTGGCAGGGATGAGCAGTGGATATTCCGTCGAAGCGACAGATGGTGATGTAGAGTTGATGAGCCGCCCCGAACGGTGCCCAGCTGGGGTAAGGGGTAGCGGGTGGGATGGGTTAGGTCATCGCCATTCCCATTGAACAATTCAAGCACATGTTATGCATGCATGTCTGGATCGTTCCTTTATATTTTATCTGACCGACTCTTTTTCTTTTGCTTTGATCTATTCGTATGATATTTTTCTCTTGTACACTTTTTGTTCTTTGTCGTATTTTGTTTTCTATTGTTTGGCATTGGTTTTTGCTTTGTTTTTGTTGTGTTCATTTTGTTTCTCTTTTTCGTTCATTTCCTTTTCTATTTTCACAGATGATGTAGAAGGCGTGTAGGAGAAAGAAAGTGGAAGAGATGCTCGCGTAGTGTTGGATGGCCGTCGTTCAGGAGAGTGGTGATGATTAGTAGGATGTTGTTTGTAGTGCAGTAGTTTATGTGTTGTCTCGCGTTGCTGTATTCGGTGCAATGTGTGTGCATGTGTTTCACGTTAAGTGGGTGATAGCATGCGGTGCATTGTGGGCGTGGTTGTCTCGGTATGATGTACGAATTAATTAATCTGTTTTTATATTGCGTAGGCGTGTGAATATGCGTTCTTTGTGTCTGTTATATTGGTTGATAGTGTTCGCGTGCACATGTTTAGGTGTATTCCATGGCTGGGTGTTCGTTAGGTCTCTCATGATTGTCGGATGCGAGTGTTGATGGTCCGCTGTACTGTGGGATAGTAGTCAGATTGTGAGTACGGGCATTGCGGGCAGGGATGGCCGAGTGGTTAAGGTGTTGAGCTCTGGGTACTAAGGTCCCGGGTTCAACTTTCGCACCACTCGGGACATTTCCCAACCCCGCGGCCTATCGGCGGAACAGTGTGGGCGGCGCCATTAGCCGTCATCGTGCATAAAGTGCGTTGTAAACCACCCATTAAACAAACGAGTAGGGGCACTGTGTTGTCTGCTGTAGTGTAGTGGCTATGCTCGCTTCTCTGTCGGCGTACGCGTTGCCGTCTATGTTTGTGTGGATGGTTATCCAAAGAAGTATTGGTAGTCGGTCGGGGATTAATGTTTTGCGAATGCGAAGTATTTTTGGTATGATGAGGTGTTTGACCGTAGTGTATGGTGTAATGTTTTGTAAGGGTGACTTTGCGTCAGTGGCGACAATGTTGTGTTTCATGTTGGTGTTACAGATAGTTAAGTATGCTGAATAAATTACGCATAGTTTTGCGTGTCTGTCATCGCTCATGCGTCAACCTCCCACCAGCCTAACCAGCGACTAGTGGTTCTCACCGCCAGCCGGCAGCCCAGTTAGACCGACCAACTGCTCGCACTGTACTCTGTCACCAACCCACTGTCACCAAGTGTCTGTCACCAACCCACGGCCCCACCATACCCTTCGGCCCACACCACCGGCCCAGGTCACAGTCGCAAGATCATCGCCCAATGGCGGCGGTACAAAAGCGATTCAGGGAGGCGCACCACTGACACAATGACAATATCGCTATTGCTGCTTGCGTGGATTGTGTCGCTCGACAGATGCTGGATCCTCACTGATTGTGTTGGACGTTGCTTCTCAGCAGCAAGATGCATGTTTTGCCTCCATCTGTGCTTAGTGTCATCATTATCCAGGATTTTCCTCGAATACCTTCGTGAAATATTGTACTTTTGAGCCAAATTACTTGCTGAAAGTCCAGTTTGATCCGTGCCTATTGTGCAAGAGCTTCTGCGCTGCGCTTATCTTCGTGACCTTATACCCGGATTGTGCCTTTTCTTTGTGAGTTCCTCTCCCAGTGTCTTCAAAACCCTTAAAATAGAATAGGACGTGATCCTTCGAGCTGAGAGTCTGGTAGCATGGCTCACATTTACGCTGTTTATGATGCAATTATCGGTTCGGTACGAACCGAACCGAGATGAGGCAATGCTAGTGTCATTTAGAAAAGGGTGCATCGAATTATGCGGCTAAGTTGATATAGTTGCCATTTTGCAGATCGACATATCTCAGACAACGAAAAATCTGAAAATATTGTCCCATTGAGCTGTTTAAAACAACTATTGCATCCTAAATTACCTAATAAAGTTCATAAAGTTCATAAAGTGTTAAAGCTTCATAATGGCCACCGGTGCCCATCTGGGTTAAGTATATACAGACAAGATACTATAAACGTACATGCTCACACCCCAATCAATCCATTATCTCACGTTCCGAGGGAACTTTATATCCCAGCCTATCTAGCACCATTCACCTGATATTGCATAGCGCACTCCTCAACAATTCAGAACTCCTCCAATCATGCCCCATTGTGCTACCATAGCCAACCTCATCAGTGTCACATCCCGAAGGAAGGTGCTTAATCCACTGCTAGGTACACCTTATATTGTATAATATAATACAAGTAGTAGTATAATATACACTATATAGCTAGTATAATACTCAATTTATAACCATGATCAAAAACATACGGGTCCACGTTTCAACAATAACACAGGGACCAGCATCCCCCACAGTCATCAATGTCTTTCTACCTGACCTATCCAGCCCTATTCACCTGATCTCATGTAACAAATGTGACCTGAGTGCCCTACCAATAATTTTCAGGCTACATCCACGCCCGCTTAAAGGTGTAACAGAGTTGGTTTTCGGAACACTTTATTTCAGAAATTTAGCCCCCTCCCCATAGTTCATGTCGCGAGAGTTTCCGGCAGGTACACGGCGCCAGCCTGTCTGGCTGCTTACGTAGGCAAGCCGTCGCTGCGGTCGGGGCTGAGCAGCGGACTTTGTACTGTTCCCCTCCCTCTTTCCGGCCGACACGCTGCAGGTGTGACCTCGATACCCGGCCGCTGTCTGACAGATGATGAAATGTCAGTGGGTGATGTGAATGTGGTTGTCAGTGATGTGAATGAATGTGAATGCCAGTGATGTGAATATGAATGTCAGTGGGTGATGTGACCGTCAGTGGGAATGTATGACAGTTATTATATTATGGGAACCTAATGGGCAGGTCTCTGTGTGTGTGTGTGTACATGACTGAAAGATGAAAGGTGTATAGATGACAAATGGCATGGGTGTAAGTACATGAGTAGTATGACTGTGACAATGTGTTAGGCGGGTCTCGAGTGCAGTGTGTGTGTGTGTGGAATGACAGAGGTATGACAGATGTCATACCCCGTGGCCAATGTCTGTGTTGTTAGGTGTAGGACAGGTATGTATGATGCACGTGTGTCTAGTCTATATATGTGTGTATGATTTATGAATGTAGTGGAATATTGGATGACTGCTGGATGAATGTTCATGTGTCTTATGACATGTGAAATGTCAATTGGGCTGCAGCGCCCCGATCTGCCGGCTGTCTGTGAACAGTGCGGAGCCGCCGAGTCGGTGTTGTTTGAAGGTATACGCTGAGACAGCAGCTCTGGTGTCCGACGCCGGATCGACGCGAGGCTTCCAAGGCGCAGAGTCAGAGATTCAGAGCGACTCTGAGCAGACGTAGTCTGTCTCTGATGTCTCAGAGGGACGGCGCGCCCGCCGTTGCAGTAGGGTTCAGAGTCCGTCATTGTTCTCTGGCCGGGGCCGATGCCCTGGAATGCGGCGCAGTTGACGTGTCGCGGGCTGGGTCACGTGACATGGGCGTAGTCAATCGCATCTTACTTCGCGGCGGAGCCGAGGGCTCTGCCAGGACTTGTCACCGGGCAGTCGACGCGAGCGGTTGTGAGTCGGAGCTCGGCGGGGCAGGGCGGCCGGTGGCTGGCCAGCCCTGTCCTGCACTTCAGTACGTCTGAGGTACGTCTGAGGACTCTGCCTGAGAGACGCTGTGTGACTGCTGAGATGTAAGCTGACGAGAATGTTGGTAGAGAGTGTATGAAGACCGGTTGGGACGTAAGCGGAATTGTATGTCAACGACAATGCCTCATTGATTGTGTGAATGTGTGACCGGAGACTGAGCAGATGTGAAGAGATGGCTGAGATTTAACAAGATGTACTGTGGCTCTGTGACTGTTGAGATGGATGTTGAAGCCTTGAGCTGTATGATGGCCCAATGTACTGAGTATGAAGATGTGACTGTCGAGATGATTGAAGATGCAGGATGGCCTGATTAATCGTCTGTCGAGTTGAAGCTGTCTGTCGCTTAAAGGCACTATTGTATTAATTTTGGTCTAACGCTGCACTATTGAAACCTGAATAATTATCGCCATTTAATTGCTAATTAAGGATGCAAATATAAGTGCTGGATTTTGAGGTGCCTGTCAAGAGGTTTGGATCAGAGCTCGGAGATTGAGACACAGAGCCATTGAACGTAACCGGGGTCTTAAATATCGCGAACGTCGAGGTCCTGACTGACTATTCACGTAGACAAAGAAGTTTTGCCCCCCGACATAATTCGAAGTACCAAGTAGGGGCAGGGAAGAACTTCGTTACAAAGGGGCCCGTACAGTGCACACCCACTTAGAATAGATATCACTTCATCCACCACCCCTTAGAACTAAAATACAAGATTTTGCAACCTAAAATAGTTGTGCACCCTATTTTTAAATACATTCAATGAGGGACTCCACACAACATCAGCAGGCAGGCTATTCCACTGATCAACAATCCTTTGACTGAATACCTGTTGTCGCTTAACTGTCCTACACTTTGATTTGTATAACCTGAATTGATGGTCCCTATGTGATAGTCTAAATAGCAAGGCATCATTCCGTTTGACCGGATCTAACCATTAAGTAATTTGATACATTTCAATCATATCACCCCTTAATGTCCTGTACTTGAGTGAGTTCATGTCTAATGCCATAAGTATTTCCCTATATTCTAAGTTACCTGGTCCACTGATGAGTCTAGTGGCTTGGCGCTGCACTCTGTCTAGCATGTCTCTTTTTTGCATCTTTTTGTAAGTAGGGGCTCCATGCCTATACAGAATATTCTAAGTGGGGTCGCACATAGGCAAAGTACAGCATTTGCATCACTTCTTTGCTCTGATACCTCGCACTCCTATTAATGATTCCCAGCATTCCGATTGCCGTGTTCCTAGCTGAGACACATTAGCCCGTTTCACGACGGCCAATAAGCACCGGGATGCAACGTCGATGACTTCGTCTAGTATGAAGGGCATATCATTGAAATATATGTACTTTATCTGTAGATATAAAATGTTCCAGAAGTATTAACTATGAAGTAATAAATTCAATATTAAACTCAACCAACATATTCAAATTGTGGCACTGTTTGAAAAAAGCGCTCAATTCACAGAAACAACTAGCCAATATGGCCGCAATTGGCACCATGGCCGGGAGGTAGGAGTTGTCGGATAGAACAAAAATTTGCCGTTGGATTACCAGCAAATATACAATATTAGGGAGGAAGTGGTAGTATGTATCCTGAGGATCAATATTTTCCTTTTACGTTTAATTTTATGGCTGTGAAGTACCTGTATTATGAATAAATATTGAAATGCATCATTTCCAGATGCTACGTTACCATCTTGACGCTCCCGAAATATTAATTTCTCTCCACTTTACAGCGGGTTGTTTACAGTTGTAATGACATGCGCTGTACCGCACCATACGAGGCTCCGTTTTTAAATGTCGCTGTACTCCTACCTGAATAACCCCTACCGTGGGGGAGGGCAATTGATCCCTGTCTTTGAACATCATACTCGCAAGAAAGAACAAAGCATGAATTGTTTACAGCACCCAAAAGACCGCAACACGTCCAAAATATGTGCATCTGAGACAAACTTGTTTGTTGGCTCGCCTGACATATTTCAGCCGTAAATGATGCAATCAGAGCACACATGATGACGTCATTTTTTTCAACGTGGATTATGATTCGTCCCAGCTATCATCAAGGGCCAATCACTTACCGCAGTTGAAGTTGGCTGGCGATATTAATCAGAGTGGTCGAGTGCTCGGAAAATTTGGCATTTGAAGATCGCTGAATTCGACAAACAGCTGTTGTCATCGAGTTTACTTCCGAAGTCAGGCTCGCTTGGTCTGACTTCCAGATTTCCGACTAGATGACGTCCCAGGCGCGGATGTAGGTGTACATTTTCATGGTTTGTGCATAAACAAACTGTTACTATTCCAAAAATATGCCGTATTAGGTAACTGAACCTACTCTGTTTGCTCATTGATATCATAAATTGGTCCAATCTACAGACTAAAAGCTTTCAGATCAACGTAAATATTATGCCCAGACACCGCCATTGGGATGTCATGACGACTACTTCCCGCTAGTGCACGCGTGAAACCGCCCATTGTCTTTCTACTTTAAGCTCATTTGATCCTAACGAACCTAAATCTCCTTCCTCCCATTGTATATTTGAAAGTCTCACCTCCAGACCCAAGATGCAAAACCTTACATTTTTTTTATAGTTGAAAGACATCTGCCATTGATCAGCCAACTTTTTTAGGTCTTCCAAGTCTAGTTCAATATTGCTAGATTCCTCGCTGCTGTTAGCAGACTTGTGCTCGACTTGATCTTGAGTCGTGAGTGGAATCACATATTTATATTAAAAATGAGTCGAATCATGAGTCAATCATTCAAATCACTATGAGTCATTTGAGTCTTATGACTCAAATGCAAGTTATGAACAAATGATATAAAACATGTATCTTTGTGAATATCTTTGTCAATGACACAAAGTAGGGAGTAAAAACACGGCATGATTATTCATGCTTCGCATTACAATTGTCAACTTGTCAGCTGCCAGTGCGTAAAGAATGAGGAGTACTGAACTTATTTACCAAAAACCAATGACAATAACTACAAATAAGTATTAAAGTTAAGCTTGGCATTCACAATCAGTATCATGCATGAGTCAATCCTAGTGGCAGGAACACAACACAGCAATGGGCTGTGGTTGTGAAAAAGAATATTGAACCGAAACGGTCCTGCACTGCAATAGGTACCTGCACTGAATAAAATTGCGTTGGTTTGTTATTTGTCACACACGCGTCTGATATGTAGTAAGACAAAAGACTGACATCACTACAGGAGTTTTGTAATGCATTAGATACTTATTTTCTTTTTTAGTTGTGGTGCTTGCAACTCCAGTTAGTTTATTGTTTTACCCTCCACAATTTTAGCCAAGCAAATTCATCAACAAATCAAACATCTATATATATATATATGTATATTAGGGTGCATCACCAATCAATAGTGAAAAATTAAGTGTTCTACTTTGCATTACTTGGGGTATCAAAACGTTCCAATATGTAAGTTAAACATGTTTGTCATATATTATCCAAATCGAAGACGTTTTACATGTGCCTCCATCCAGACCAACATCAGAACACGAAATGCCACTGTGCAGGTAGCAAATTGGCCAGTGAACATGACACTGTGTCACTGTGCAGGTGCAAATTGGTCATTGAACCTAAATTTCGCACCTATTTACGTGGTTTACGACTGCGAAGGTTAGGGCGTTTGTGGCGGTGGTCTTCAACGACCTGCAGAATGCTCTGGAAATGGTCGTCGGTCCGAGCAGCCTCCGTGAAGTCTGTGGATAGCTTCACTCCACGCTTAGCGCAGTCATTGGTTACGTTGAAAGCGCAGATGTTCTGTTCATCCGAACCGAACGCACCGCTGCCCGCCCAGTCAGCCACTGGCGTGTGCAAGAAGTCTAGGTTCAGCTTCAGACGAAACGAGGTGAACCACGAGTTCAGGGTGACCAGCTCATGCAGGGCGATGTCAGGCTGCAAATCCGGGAAGCGTGGCTTGCCGAAGCCATTCCCAAAACGATCCCCCGGGCGATCGAGAGGCTCCTGCGGCTTGAGTGCGAGCATGACGTTGGCCAGAGCGCGCTTCTCCTCATCGGGCACCAGCGTGCTGAAGAGAGCCAGGGGAACCAACTCGGCTGTCAGGTACCACTTGTGGCGCTGGAATGCGCGCAGCGCTGCAGCAGAGATTGAGGCGTCGACAGCCTGGTAGGCAAGCAGATCCTTGTAGGGTTGCAGGTCTCTGTACGGAGCGTCCACGGCTCGCCGGCAGTTGAGCCACCAGGGCACGTACAGGTGCGTCACGAACACCGCGAACGCGCGAAGCTTGACCGCCTGGAGGCGCGTGACGATGGTCGTTCCTGATGGACCAGCAGAAACCTTCAACAGCTCCTCCTCAAGCAACACCATCTTGATGGCGTAGAGGATCTTGCCCATCCATCTTGCCTTGTGCAATGCGCCAGGACGTCTCATCTCCAGGTGGTCACCGCGGAGGAAGGCGAGCGTCAGCAGCACACATTCGCGATAGTCATCGCGCACCAGATCCTTCTGCGCATCGGCGGCGGTCACTGCTGCAACTCGCAGTCGTTCCAGCACAGCGCGAGCTTCGGGCTCTGCTGGCTCCGAGAACGTCAGCAGGGTTGTGCGGTTCACCAGGTCAAAGTGCTTGCGGAATCGAACGAACATGGCGATGTCCGGTGACTTCGAAGCCTCGAACTTTAGTGCGTCGAACACGTGGCCAAGTACGACTTCACCCACGTGGTGCCGGCAGCCCAGCCACAGAAGAGCTTGCTGGAGTTTGTCCTGAATTGCCACACACGCTGCGGTGAGGTGCCTGGTGTTGGCAGCCGTTGTGTCGAACGCCATTGCAACGACGTTGTCGCCGCACTTCCACTTCTGCAGCAGGTCAGCTGTGCAGCGTGCCACAACGGCACCACTTGCCTCGTCAGCGGCCTTGGTGTAGGCAGGGACGCCCAGCAGCTTCACTCTCTTTGAGTCGCCGACAACAACAGCGAGACGCTCCTCCAGTTGGCGGTGGTTGCTCGGGGTCGGCAACAGCTTGCTATCCCAGTGTAGCGTGCAGAGTTGAGGCGCCTCCCACGTTTCTCGTAGATTCACAGCGACTTCCTCAACGACGTGTCGCCGCGCGCGGTCTGCAATGGCGTACGAGCCTGCGATCATCGCGACATCACCACCAGCAGCGTTGATGAGCCCTTGTGTGTACGTAGCTTGCTGTGTTTGTGTCATCTTGAGTCGTGCAGCCAGGGACACGACGTCAGGGTTGCTGAGGATGTCTGTAGGCATGAAGAGTTGAGTGCCAGCTGGCCGCTTGCGTGCAGAGCGGGTACCAACATCTGGTGTCCAGTGGCTGCACGAGGGAGTGTCGTCGTCAGGATCAGCAACGAGCGGCACGTCAGCCTGGTCATCGGTGACATCGTCTAGTACTGCAGGGGCGCTCGACTGCTCCTGCTGTAAGGCAGCACGTTCCTGTCGCGCAAGAGCAGCATCCGCGCGTTCCTGGCGACGCGCTTCCCGCCGAGCTGTCACCTGGTCAAGGCCTCCCAGCGTCGCCAGCCGATCGGTCATCATTGATCGGATGAATGCGCAGTCAGCCTCCTTCTTGATCAACGGCCAGGGGTTAGGCAGCCAGAGGACGAACGTGCGCTGCAGTGACTCCTCCGATTGTTGTACGCGCAGCTGGGTGGCTGCAGTCTCACGCCGCTTGATGTTGATGGCGCGCAGCTTCTTGTTTTCATCCATCAGGTGGAGGATCTTGGTGGCTGCTCGCTCTCGGCTCACCATAGGGATGCCACCCTTGGCGTAGAGCGGCACGATCATATCAACGACGTGCTGAGCCGATGCTAAGCGTGTGGGAGCGGATGTGGCGCCAGGTCGCTTCTCTTTCGCTGCCTTTTCCAAGAAGTGCAGCATGCAGCGCAGCACCTGCAGGCTGTTGGGGAGGCGGATCTGGGGCAGTTCCGCGTCCCATGCTGTTACGAGGCCTCCAGGAAGTCCAAAGACGCGTGTTATTGAGCGCGTCGCCTTAGGCCCGGGGGATGAGTCAGCAGCAGGAGCGCTCATGCTGATGTCCTGGAAGACACAATTGGGGAACAATGAACGCAGACCAGATTTTTAGTGTATTACTTCACACACATTGTTTGGGATTATTATTCCCGCGGATGGAAATGACACGCTTGCGTACGGAGGGTGCATCAAATTATCAGGAAAAAATGAAAAATCATATGGATCTGCTCGGGCTTGCATTTGCCATTTTTTTAGTTTTCGGTGGTGCGGAGGCACATCTAATTGTATTTCAATCTCAAAAAGCGTGATATTTTGTTATTCCTACATCAAATGGAACAAAATAACGGGTCAAGTAATATGCTTATCGCAATTTTAATTTTTTGATGCACCCTAATGTATATATATATATATATATATATATATATATATATATATATATATATATATATACATATACCAACCAATACAGTTCATGATGAATGATAAATAATGTGAGGTGAAAACAAAGTTATAGCAAACATAATATATTCAACAGATGTTTCGATGTTAAAGCATCTTCGTTGGTGTTCCCTTTAGTAAAAACTTATGATAATTGCTTACTTAGGGACTCCACTATAGCACAATCATCAACCACTATTTTACCATCTACCTCCAGTGGCCCAATATTACACTTTTTAGACTTAACTTTGTAGAAACTAAAGAATCTCTTAGCATTGCCTGCAGAACATTCACGAACTAATTTGAGTTCAGCCAGTCTTTTAGATGCTCTAACACACCTCAGAAGTATATTTCTAGCTATTCTATATGATTCTAGATTTTACCCAGAGTTAAAATCTTTTAATATCTGAAATGCCTGCTTTTTGACTCCAGTAAATGTTCTCCTTCTTTGGTCATAAAGACATCAAGACATAAAGACATAAAGACATAAAAGATCAGTGCAACTATGAGCCACAAGGGCCCTTCTTGGTTGCACTCTGTACACTGAACCAGTTGTCCATCAAATGTGTTGATCAACTCTCCCTGGAATACAGAAAAACAAGCCCCCTATTCTTATAATGATTGCTATGCTGTTCTTAAAGATGTTCAGTGTGTTGCTAGACAATGGTTTCTGGCAGCTGATTCCAGTGTTCTACTACCCTGTTGGTGAAGAAGGACTGTCTTAACCTTGTCCTGCTGTGATTAACTTTAATTTTGAATTGATGACCTCTAATTGCATCATTTCTGTTAAATTCAAACAGTTCCCTGAGATAACCCTGTTCCTGACCATGAACAAATTTAAAGACCTCGATGAGATCTCCTCTCAGCCTTCTATATCTAAGTGAAAACATATTCAATTTCTTCAATCTTTCCTTATATGCCAGGTTGCCCATACCATTCACCATTTTTGTTGCCCTCTTTTGTACTCTCTCTAAAAGCCAACAAACTTTTTCATAACTAGGGGACCAAGCTTGGACACAATATTCGAGATGTGGCCTGACATATGCACAATAAAGCTTCCTGATGACTTCCTCACTTTTGTATGATACATTCCTATTTATTGCCCCAAGCATTCTTAGTGCCTTCTTCCTGGCTTCTTTGGTCTGTTCTGATGCCCCCAATTTTGTGTTAAAAATAACACCTAAGTCCTTCTCGTGCTGAGTCACGGATAGTACTTGGCCACCCATCAAGTATGGAGCCTTGATATTCTGCCTACCTACATGCATGATTTTGCACTTATCAAAATTAAATTTCATTTGCCATTTTTCGGACCACTTCACAAGCTCGTCTAAGTCTTTCTGTAGCAAGACCTGCTCATTGTGCCCTGTTATTGCCCTAAAGACCTTCAAATCATCTGCAAATTTCAAAACCTTACTGCTTAGGCCACTTTCAATGTTATTTACAAACATAATGAACAATAGTGGTCCCAGTACTGACCCTTGGGGGACTCCACTAAGAACATTTTGCCATGATGATTTTGTACCATTTAGCATCACTCTCTGCTGTCTATCTGAAAGCCACAACCCTATCCATTTTAGGATGTTACCCACAATACCATGGGCCTGAAGCTGCATCATTAACCGTTTATGAGGTACCTTGTCAAAGGCCTTGCTAAAGTCAAGATATGCTACATCAACCTGATTTCCCTTATCAAATTGTTCTGTAGCAAAATTAAAAAAGTCCAAGAGATTTGTGAGACACAATCGCCCTTTTCTAAACCCATGTTGAGTATCTTGAATCACTCTGTTTCCTTCCAGAAAACTAACTATTTTATCCTTGATAATTGATTCAAGTACCTTGCAGACTAGTGATGTGAGGCTTACTGGCCTATAGTTTTCAACTTTCCCTTTTTCTCCTTTCTTGAAAATAGGAACTACATTTGCCCTTTTCCAATCGGTTGGAATTTCATTTTGTGAAACTGATCTACAAAATATTATACTGAGTGGAATTGCCAATTCTTTTTCAGCTTCCCGCAATATCCTAGCATAAATTCCATCAGGTCCTGCTGCCTTGTTTGGCTTTATTTTCCTGACATAATTCAAAACAACATCACTGTCAATGAAATCAACATCATGTAACTGATCACCTGTTGCTGGGCTGTGGTTCACAGTTGGCAGATTTGTCACATCCTCCAATGTAAACACTGATTTAAACTGCTTGCTCAATTCCTCAACCATCTCACTATCCTCACTCAATATAATCCCATTTACTTCCAGTGGACCAATTGTGCTTGAAACTTTACTTAGCTTGTAGAAACTAAAGAACTTTTTACTGTCCCTATTACAGTTCCTAGCCAAATCCAATTCTTTTGCTCGCTTTGCTGCTCTGGTTTTCTGTTTCACAGCGTCTCTAGCTTTTTGATATAACCTTAGATTTACTATATTTGAAGCTTCCTTAAATACTCTAAATGCATCTTTCTTAGCCTTAATTGCTTTTGTCAAATCTGGCGTAAGCCATGCTGGCTTTCCTACTCTTCTTTTATGCCTTTGCTTTTTGGGGACATGTCTAATCTGAATTTCCCTCAAGTAAGATTTGAACTTTTCCCACATTTCCCAGGCATTTAAATCGGAGAATTCTTCTTCCCATTTTATGGCACTTAAAGCTGCTCTCATGCAGTCAAAGTCTGCCCTGTTAAAATTTGGAACCTTTGCCAAATTATCCTTGATTGTCCCCGCTACATGTGCCTTGAATCTCACTATGTTATGGTCACTTCTTCCCAGAGTTTCTCCTACAGTCAAGTCTTGAACTAAATCACTTAAATCCGAGAAGACAAGGTCCAAGAATGAGCCCTGCCTAGTTGGTTCTGTTACAAACTGGTGTAAGAACAGGTCCTCTTCAAGGCATTTCCTAAACAGTTTACATGCTGGGGAGCCAACACCAACATTTTCATATCCTTTTAGATGAAAGTCACCAAGAATATGGCATTTCCTCTGAAAGTTTCTACTGATTTCGTCACAAATTACCTTATCAAGCTCCAGTTGCTGAGAATGTGGCAAGGTTCCTGATCGGTACAAAGCTCCTATTCTCAGTTTATTGCTGTTGCCTTTTCCCACAGAAACATCAAGCCAAATGGACTCCACAGACACATATTTTACCCCATCTGCTACTTTTTGAGAACTGAATAAGCTATTCACATAGAGCATTACACCACCCCCTTTCACTGCTGGACCCCTATTGCATGAAAACATATTGTATCCCTGGATCTCATAGTCCTGCAAGTTATCCCCAAAATACCCCTCACGGACCCATGCCTCAGTAATGCAAACAAAATCTTCATGGTCAACCATGAAGGGTGCTTAATCTTGTTTAATCTAATTTGCCTATTGGGAATGAACCTATCCTGACCTTGGAACAGTTTGTCTTTTACCATTCTCCACATTTCATAGGCATCTGAGCCCCTCAATAACTCCCCCCAGTGAATTTCATTAAAGTAGTTCCTGAACTCATTGTAATCCCCCTTGGCACAATTTGGAATCAATGTTTATTGTCTCCTACACTTCCAACATATAAGGAAAAGCGTATAATGTTGTGGTCACTATTACCGGATGTCTCTCCTATGCTTACATTCTGTACGAAATTTTCCTCATTTGCAAGCACCAGATCTAACATTTAATTTCCCCTTGTAGGTTCATGTGTCATTTGAAAGAGGAACTTTTCCTCAAAACAAGCTATGTAACTTCTTCCTGACTTGCTTAAACCTCTAGTTTTGTCTTCCATCCGTGCTATGTTGAAGTCCCCCAACAATACAGTTATTCCATGCACCCTCCTACTTATCTACCCAAACTAGCTGTACCTACAATTATTACCGCATCCGCCTATGTTGCCAGATTTTTGGTAGCTTTCCTGCCAGAATCCCGGTCCTGGTTGCCGACGGGGACCGAGACGAAGACACGGGTAATTTGACAGTAATGGGCAAAATACCAACCAATCACAGATAGGTAGTAACTGTAACGATCATTTCTATTGCTGGGAGATCGTCATTCCACTCGGCCGTGTCTTAATGCGAAGATGGGCACTGACGGCGCTAAGCGCGGCCATACTCTAACTAAAAGTGATATTTCAAAGAACTGTGCTAATTTATCAGCTTGAAATAATTGTATTTGGATGCAAATAGCTGGAAGCTAACTTCACATGTGACACATGATAAGTTTTGGTTCCCTATTAACATTCTCAGACTGCAAGAGTGATTCACCAAAAATCTACAGGTCCGGCTGGGCATAGCTGAGGTAAGGAAGCATTTGTACAGCCGTAGGGAAGGCTATTTTTGGGTTGAAATTGTCAAGTTGTGATTTGTGGAATTTGTGGAAATTATACGACGGAGGGGAAACCCCTCAAGCATGCTTTTAGCTTAGAATGTAACGTTATGCTTGAAAAGCTGGAAGTGGAAAACTAATGAAGTACAAAAATTAGAAAGATGATGGAAAAATAGCGCAGTGTAGGACTTCCAACAATATTCGGAGAAAGAAGTGGTAAATTATTCCAAACTGTGTGCCATTTGCTACTGAAATCTGTAAATTGTTGGACAAATGTTGATGACCTACCTCCAGGTTCCATTGGTGTCTGCATGAATTCGTAATTACCATAATATCACATCACTTAAACTGTTTCATGGATAAGCTTTTTAATTTAGTGATACTGATAGTGCAAATACATATCAGTGTAGTTAATTGTAGGAAAGTTCCTATATCGGTTACGTAATAGTCTAGTAGGACCTCGCGTCCGCGTCACTCGGGTCGTAAAGTTCCAAAGTTATCTGCACTACATGTATTGTGCAGCGGTGAATAAACGGCAACAGTCAAACAACAGAAAACTCGTACTTAAAAATGTTCCGCGCCGACGAACAACCATGATATTTCCTACTGTTGAATACAAGGCCGAAATCGGTTATTAATTTAGAACGCGCGGCCGGCAGCGTTACAGAACCGCGTCGCCTGGCTGCTCAGAGACGACTCTCTGGCGGTGGCCGCCGGCTCCAGGATCTACGCCGCAGACGACGGCCGTCGGCCCGGTAAAGCGCTGACTAGGTGCGGCCGCGTCGGCCGATAATTGGACCCTGATCCGACGTCCGGTCTCTGCCGCGGCATGGCCGGCAGCGAGCCGCCAGCCGGCTCAGGCTCGTGAGACGTTACATTTACGGTACATTTACGGTCGGCTGGCTCACGGGGTCACATCATTTACAGTTACGGGACAGCCAAAAGTGCAATTTTATAGAAACTTTGTTACATAATTGTTTCACCTTCAGGTTAAATGGTGAGCAGGGGTGGAGCTTCCTAAGATTTTCGTGAAGCCTAGACTCACCATCTTTGCCTTGGCCCAACCAACTCCTGGTTCTCTTATCATGAGATCCTATGGGGTGACCTCCATCAACAAAATTGTCAGCACTCATTGTGTCCATGTATTGGGCTTCACCAATAATTTCTATAACTTCTCCACCCATTGCAGTGAGCATTCACATTATTGTTGTCCATCGTGCAGAAAAGCCACTGATGGGATGCATTCTAATAATTTGCCATGTTGAACTTTTCACACATTCTAAGAGAGAAGATTGCTCTTAGCTGCTGCAAAAGTTTGTTAGAAGATTATAAATATATAATTGATATTCTGAAATCACATGCTCATTTTAAATGCAAGTATGACATTTCTAGCCCATGATGCCTTCAAAGGAAATGCAAAGCTCGGTGAGGGTGCATTCTATGCAATATTTGTACCAAAATAGCAGGTGATGATAATTCCAATGTAACATAGGAAGTCTCCTCATCAATAGAGCATCACATTGGATGGGCTTGTGTGAATGCAATATTTTGTTTAATTAAATTCTTGCTGTATTAAAATAGTTACTTCTGTGTTGGATTATACGAAGAAGACAAATTGAGTAAATAGATGGTGTCAGTGTGATAATGCAATATCTGTAAAACACCAAAAAACCATTCATGTTGGTTTATTCATTATTGCCTTGATGGTAATTATGATAGCCTGCAATAAATATGTCCGCTCAATTGGGATGGAGGGTGGGTAACTTATCCCTCCCAAGACGTTGCTGAGCGTTGGTATGGGGATATGGCGATTACTGTGAATAATTACATAAACAAGTACATTTGCCTCCCCTCAATCATTTTGGAAATATCCCGCCCATGGCAGATAGATATGCATACACCAAGATGTCATCCAGGTGTTGCGGAGCTAATTATCGACCGATGAACATTTCACAAAAAACCACACCCCCCCCCCCTCCCTCATCGGGCTGATGTGCGTAACTGCTGGTCCACAAAGCATTTCAGTGCTACACTTAAGCTGGGTAAAATACTGATGTATCCGGACATTTAATTCGGATGGGGGTATCTATCTTGTGGGTACCATCTCACGGTGTAGGAGCCACTTAGTTCTAAGTGGGTGCACTTGAACACTTGAACCAGTTGGTGGAGGGGGTGGAAGGTCAGAATGAAAAAAAAACTATTTTTTGTCCTCGGATTTTGGCAATGTACGACTGAGGCATCATTACAGAATGCAAGGCGTCAAGTACAGAATGTAACAACTATTGGTGGCTTTTCATGCGGCGCTCGTCATCAGCGGATCCAAATGGGGTGGGGGTGCTGGGACAGGCGTTCAGGGTCGCATCCAAGGGTTAAAGGGACCATTAACATTCGTGGCCAAAGGGCCATCCCCCACGAAGAGGCAATTTTCCGCCGATACTTTGCATGAAATAGTGGCCCTCTCTGGAAGAGTGCGCCAGATAAAAAGTTCAAGATCCCAGATTGGTATCGGCCTCTCCAACTTTAAGCTTTCCGAGAGCCTTTCCGCGAATATTATCCTATACAACAGCATATGACTCTGCACCGCAAAGCTGCAACTTGCATATTTCATGATATTACCCTTAGCTGCATCAGCGAAAAGAACTAGTAAACGTGTAGCACACCGGCGAGCGTCACTCAAATTCCGAATCATACGACACATCATTAGATACTGATGAAGTTCCATGCACGATACGCCTAGTCACACTAAAATATGGTAATGTTTGGCAACAATTGTATAACTTCGAGGAGGAAGTCATCTTAAACGTCCCCGTTGCAACTCTGTAAATATTTACATTTGATGCATTTCATCAAACAGACGCTGGAGTTAACATTAAACATTGACGACATTCATGAAGGACATGCAAATTTGTCAGGAATGAAGAAGCCTTACCGCAATTAATAGAAAACCGATTATTTATAGCTTCGTCCGAATGATAGGATGGTTTGCCCGGAACCTTATGCTATTTGCCCAGAACCTTATGCTACGGGGATGGGGATGGCTGAGTGGTTAGAATGTTGAACCCTGGATACAAAGGTCCCGGGTTCAACGCTCGCACCGCTCGGACATTTCCCAATACCTCGGCCCACCGGCGAAACAGTGTGGGCGGCGCCGATTATCAGATTGCATAAAGTTCGTCGTGAACCACCCAATTAAAAAAGATCGTATGCTACACCGAGCTTGTTCCGTGCAATCTGCCTCCCCTAACGCTCAATGTAGGAAGTCCAGCTTAACCGCAGAAGTCGAATCGGGAGTCTAACGTGCCGGCAATGGATGGACACGACCTCCGCGGTGCCGCGTACCCGGCCGTATCAGGTCCCTGCCAGCTGCCGGAGCCAGTCCTCTAATACTCCCAGCCGGCGACTGAGTGAGCGCGTGAAGCCACTCGAATCCCGTCTCGCCAACACAGGGGTGACCAGTGCAGGCCGGCACTCTGACTAACCGACCATCAGGCCGGCGTTCCTCTTCGCACCCCGGCTGCACACTGCTCCGACTTCAGCTGAAGAAGCACACCGTCGACATGCAACTGGCGTCCAACTGTGCGCATACTTCCATCTCCAAGTAAAACGTTGTTGTACTGATGTTGCTGCAATGCATCGCTCTCGGCTCCCCGACGAACACGACCGACATGCTTATTTTGCCTCATTATTTAACCCAGAGATCAGGGCTTTTTGATACGATCAGTGTCTGTCGGTCGGATCAGAGAGCTTGGGAGGCCATTCGCCAAGCAGGCTTGCCGACGCCGCCGACTGCCGAAGAGTCGATTCGCACTGACCCCCCCCCCAGCTGTTTCCGCGTAGCGTTGGTGCTCTTGTTAGGGCGCTTACGTGAAGCTCCCCCCCGCGTGATGTAGACCACCTGGCCTACCAGTACGCTAGTAGACTGGTTTCCGCCGGCATAAGTTCCTCCATGTCTCCTTCCCTCTCGGCCCAACGGCGCTCTTTCTCGGGCATCGCCGGAGGATCGAGACTTACCGGCGGCCAGCACGTCCGTGTTCTGTGCCCCCTCCCCCTATCGCTTTCTGGGTCAACGGATAATGCTAACCTACTGCGCCCGCCTCTGACTGACTCCTATCCCTCAAAATGAACTAGGCAGACGCACCCTAGGCTAGACAGGCGTCTGTGTAGGCTACGAAAGCGCCCCTCTGGAGTAGACAGACGGCCCTGGGCTAGACAGGCACATCTGTATACTAGGAAGGCGCTCCTGTAAACTAGGAAAGGGCCCCTCCAGCTAACGAAGCCTTCCGTCTTGGTCACAGCGAAAACACTCTGGGCTAGATAGCGCTCCTGGGGTAGATAAACACCCCTCTAGACTAGGCAGACACCCCTGTAAACTAGCAAGGCACCCCTTGATAACAATGGAAGCCCTATGGGCTTAGACAGGTGCCCCTCTGTACACCGAGGACGTCCTTCTAGACAACGAAGGCGTCCCTCTGGACAACGAAGGCTCCCCTCTAGACAACGACGACGACCCTCTTAACTAGACAGACGCCACTCTAGACTAGGCCAGTGCCAATCTAAACTAGGAAGACGCCCCTCTGGATAACGAAAGCGTCCATCTGGATAAGAAAGTAAACCTACTGGACTATCTAAGCACCGCTCTTCGACAACAAACGCCCCCCCCCCCTGGAGAACGGAGGGGCCAGTTCGAACAAAGGTGCCAGTTTTGACTAGATAGGTGCCCCTCAAATAACGAGGATGCCCCTCTAGATGACAGAGGCGTGTGCCTGGATAACGAAATCTAGCTCACATTTATGGGGAATTTCACTTCTTAGATGGGCTCCCACTAGTCATCTTCAGCTCTTAGGGCGTCCAGATCATCCCTCAGTGACCCTTTCAAACCCCACGAGTCCAGTCCTCTCCGGCCTTCAGGCGCCCTTTTTGTTCCTCAGCTGTCGGGGCCTATTCCAGCTGAGATTGCTCTGTCCAGCCGGCATGGACATTCCAGCTCTCTTGTCTTTACGGCCCTTGCTAACACTCAAGTGGACGTATTCAGGTATCAAGGGCCCTTTCCACACAAGCTGTTAGATGCGTTTAGCTTTTTTACATGGTTTTATCTCTGCCCACCAGGGCGGTCACATTGAGGGCCACATCGGACTCGCCAGGAGGGCGGGTGCTCGGTCACTGATGGGAAACGTCACTGCATTTTTTTTCCCATCTTTAGCAGAGGCAAAGTGTCATCCGCTAGAGATTTGCTACGTTAAAAAAATCGTTACCTTAATCCGGCTTATGTGGCATCCGGTTATATCAAAGAAGCAAGAGAGGAAAGGGGAGACGCCGGCAAACAAAGAACATGGCGTAAAGGGCCGATATATACATAGCATACAGGTTCATACACGGACATACATACATACATACACGACAATCAGAAGAACACTTGGATGGTGGACAGCATCGTAACCTTCAGAGGCTCCACTGCCCACCTGCGACCTGAAAGGCGAAGCGGAGGCCCGGCGCCCAGGGCGAGTCGTAGGCGCCGGGCCCGACCTTGAATGTGTAGGTGCATGTTTGAGTTAAAGCTTGGGAACACCTGAGAAGGGGAAAAGCCAAGCAGCTTGGAAAACCCGTAGGTAAAAAACCAAGCGCAATTTATGAGGAGAACCGTCCGTTTTCCCAAATTGGATCGGTCTCTTCCTACCAAGTGTAAAATATCCAAAATGTATGCATTTTAGCAGTGCATGCCCCTACATGGGATCAGAGGGTCTTTACGTAGCACCGGGAACCCTCCGCTTCGGTCTGGATGGTCTCCGTAACTCGGATACCTCTTTATCGGCTTGCGGGCCGCTGACAGCTCTGAGCTCCTCTCCATCAGCGTGAGCCAAAGTCGACTCAGTGACCCTGCACGTCCGGTCCAGGGCGCCTCTCCGTCGACTCAGGGACCCTCCTTCACGGTTCATGACTTCATCCGGCCGGTGTCCCCTTTTTCAAAAGCATGGGCTTCCTCTATCGCACAAGGGTTCCCCTGTGCGGTTTTGGCCCCCTCCGTCGGCCCATGGGCCCTTCATAACGCCACTGGGCCCTCTCCAATGGCCCGGGTCCTTCCGCAGCTAGGATGCTCTCTAATTCGGCATAGGGACCTTATCGATCCAGATGTCAGGCCGGAAGCCCTCTTTCAACAGTTTAGGGCCCGTCCATTAGGCCAGGGGCCCGATGGCTTCGGCCCCGTCCGTCGGCCAAAGTACCATTTCTGACGGCCTGGGCAGCAACCAGCAACCTTCTTCAGCAACCAGGACCCCCTCCTTCGTCTCAGGGGCCCTCTGACGACCCAGGGCCTTTTCCGGCAAACCGCAGGCCCCTTTTATCACGTTTTGGCCCTCTCCATCCGATCAGGGGCCCTTTCTTCGCCTTGGCCTTCAGCCCATGGGCCCTTTATATTGGTTATTGGCCCTCTCCATCAGCCCGGGGGCCCTTACAATGATCCGGGGCCCTCTTCGACGGTCAAAAATCCCTTCACGTTAGCCCAGCCAGGGGCGGCCGTCAACACCTTGCAAAGGGCACTCTGTTGATTCTGGATACCCTGCATCGGCACAGGACCCTTTCCCGTTAGCCCGGGGACCCTTTTGTCGGTCGAGGGGCCCTTGCCGACTCCTCAAGGCGATCCCCTGGACTTCAGTGGGGGCGGCTTCCCCCTCGCCCCCTCCCTTGGCTACGCCACTGCTCTGTCCACATCACTTTTTAGACCGCTCGACAAGGAAATGAGGCATGTGCTGGCACAACTACTGCCCTGGCCGGAATGCATGAGAGTTTCTCAACTTTGCATACCCTATCAGATGGTGCCTCCAGTTGGCGCGGCCGGTCAAACCGGTCATGTAGGTCATCGAGCTGCATCACCGACCAGTGAAGCGGTATATAACGCGGCGGGCAGTTCGGATAACACAGAACTCGCTGGGACACCACCCGCTGACCGTACCACCGCCTGCACCAGCCGTCCGCTCGCCCGGTCATGCAGTTGACTGTCGTCGCTCTCGCCGTGATCGCGACCGTCGTTCTGGCCGTTGCCGACGAGGAGCAGCCGGGCTCCGACGGACACGGACGTCTGTTCTTTCTCAGCAATCTCCTGCAGACGCTCACGCTGATCGCCAACTTTCTCGGCTGGGGCGGCTTGACCCTGGGCGCCACCGGCCAGCCGTGCACGTTCGCCATCATGTGCGTGTCGGGCATGTGCAAGGCCGGTCGGTGCTTCAGCGACGGGTGTCCGACGCTCTTCTCGTCGGACCGGTGCGCCAGCACCGACCAGTACTGCACCACGTCCAGCAACGGCAACGTGTGCACCGCCAAGCTGGCCACCGGCTTGGCGTGCATCCAAGCGGGCCAGTGCCAGTCGGGCATGTGCCAGAGTGGCCGTTGCATCAGCAACGAGTGCCCCACCGAGAACAGCAGCGCCGACTGCATCGCGGCCACCCAGTTCTGCCAGAGTACGCCCAACGGCCGACAGTGCGTCAGCAAGCTGGCGGCGGGCGGCGCGTGTGTGTCCCCTGACCAGTGCATCACCGGGCTCTGCGGTAACGACGTCTGCGACGCCTGTCAGACGCCGAACAGCGCCAGCGGCTGTCCGGACGGCATGTACTGCGTGGCCGGTGTCACGGGAAACACATGCACGCCGAAACTCGCGACCGGCGTGCTGTGCACCACCAACGATATGTGCTTATCTAACGAGTGCGAACTTGCCTACACATTTACGTGCTTTTAGCATCCTCCTGATCCAGCCATGCATTCCTTTTGTGAACCTCTTGACATTTACCGCCACACCCGGACAGGAAATCCACGGGTAAATTGTGTGCTTATCTAACGAGTGCGACCCCTTAGAATCTACGTGCGCTTAGCATCCTCCTGATCCAGCCATGCATTCCCTTTGTGAACCTCTTGACATTTACCGCCACACCCGGACAGGAAATCCACCGGTAAATTACCAGTGTGAAAGGCATGTGCAAAACCTTGTCGCGATCTTGGCATCCTTGTTCATGATTCTGGCAAGGTGGATGCCATCCAAGCTCATAGGAGATGTGTGATGTGATGCGAGGAGATGTGTTCAATTTCCGTATACTGTGACAGACCCGGGAGGGCACCTCACTTCACACTAGTGGTGTCATATTTCGGAATTTCCAAAATCATTACCGAACCGATACCGATTTGCATATAACCGTGGTGACCGAAATATTACCGATCGGATTATAAGATCAAAATTGTCCGAAAAATTACCGATTGTGAAAAACACCAATATTTGGGAAAGCAAATAATTAATTACCATACGAGTATCATTTACAGGAAATTGAACAATATTTTGAATGCTTTTTGTAAAAAAAAATATATTAAAAAAAACATTTAAAATATTTCATCTGAAAGTCAAGACCTGATCATGTCCAAAGCATGTACCGGGCCGGAACTAGGTATGTGGGTTGTTCGCTCTGCTTTCTAAGTACTCGCTCAGATGTTGCATTTTTAGCCTTCTAGATGAATACATTTTCGTTTCCTCAAACTGAACGGTGACACTTTCAACTTCGAATGGTAATGATTAGTAAACGGCAAAATAATACGTTTTTATCACTGCAAGGTACATGTTATTACTTTGATCTTTCGCTAAGCACCCGGCAGCAAGAGGCTTGACTCCTCAACATAGGCGGAGGAACAGGAGGGTCAGGGAGGCGGCAGTTAGCCCCCCCCCCCCACTCGCCTCTTGCTCCCGTCCCAACCAGAAAAAAGCGTCCGCGCCACTGCTCAATTCAGAAAAAAGCATAAGCACTCTGTCTTTATTTCAAGAAATACACTTCCTTGCACAATATATGGTCTGCTGGACATTCGGGAGACCGTGACTGACTCTGGGCTGAAGCAAACTGCAAAGCGAGCATCGCTAACGAAAGGGACATATTTCCTGAAGACACACAGCCAGCAGGCCTAGAAGGCATCAGCCATCTATAGCCATAACTTGTATATTCATAACTTTCATAGCGGTGTTGATCTGGCAACTAATACGAAAACCTTGACTAGCAAACATCTGCTTCGTAGCCAGTGGACTGCTAACCGCAAACGATACAACGTATTTCTGAAAGACGTGTTCACTTCATGCATGATTTAATGACGCAATGTTGGCTCACAACTACCATCTACTTGGCCAGCAGGTCCTTGTTATCTCGGATGAGCAGCAGGTCATCCACCCTGCTTGACAGCAGCCGGGTCCGTCGTTTCTCAACGATCCGACCGGCTTCAGAGAATGTCCGCTCAGCCTTCGCACTGCTTGCCGGGGTGGAGTGGACCTTCCGTGCCAGCGCTGCCAGGTAAGGCAATCGCTCCTCGTTGCTCTTCCAGTAGCCCAGAAGATCCGAGCCAGATTTTACATCTTTTCCGGCCTTATCCATGAAGTAAGCGGCCAACTCAAGCTCTACGGCTGCACGGGCTCGCGCCTCTGGCTGTCCGTCCCTTCCGATCGCCTCTGGTTCGTCCACCTCATCCTCCGACATTGGCTCCAGCTCCAGGCTGAAGGCTGTGACGGGTGAGGCAGTGGATGTTGAAGCTGTGCGTTCAGTAGCACTAGCCACAGCTACCTCTGCCGGTCCATTCGCGCTCTGCAAGCAAAGAGCGATGGCCTCGGCTTTCATCAGCTCTTGGATGCCGCTCTTCCTTTCCTCTGTGAAATTAGGCAGCTGCTGAAGTCGCCTGTACCGGCGGTGCAGGGCCATGGCCAGGTACTGATCATCAGACACCTTGGCACCGAACTTGTCGCCGGTCATCCCGCGAAGGAGGCTTGCCTTCAGGTGCCTGACGATGGTCCTGTCAGAGGGCGCAGGTTGGAGCTGCCGCCTGGCATGTTCCAGGACCAGGGGCACCAAGAAGGTGGTAGGCTGCTGAGAGGCTGACAGCTGCTTGCTCGCGTCGTTGAAGAACCTTAGCACGCCGACTACCCCCTCCAGGTCCGCCTTATCCAGAAGGTCCATGCACCTGGCGACCTCCTCTCTTTCCGCCACACCGACCATGGTGGTCAGGGCCGTGTGTGCGTGACAGATGGACTCCAGCATTGTGAATTCGGAGTTCCACCTTGTTTGAATGGAGGCCTTCAGCCCGCGGCCGTTCGGGCCAGACGACTTGATGATGGTGTTGACGTTACTCTTCTTGGCAGATCTGACCAGTTTCTTACCCGCATCCAACATGGCCGATACATCTGGCGTATCTTTCAGAGCGTCCTGCATCACGAGATTCATGTTGTGTCAAAAACAGCTTTGCCATCCCCGCCCTCTATCCTGGAAGGCCACCTTGTTATTTGCCGCGTTGTCCGTCACATACTTTATATTGGCACCATTGCTCTGCCAGCAGCCCACAGACTCCAGGTTTTGGCGCATGGCAGAAAACAGGGTTACACCCGTGTGTCTCTCCGTCAGCGGCTCCGTGCCGACCACCCTGGATTTCAGCTCCCATTTATCGTTGATATAGCTGATGTTGATCGTATTGTATGACGTGGATATCTTCTCGTCCGTCCAGAGATCCGTGCTCGCTGTCAGATGCGGCTGTGACGACAGCTCCTCCTTCAGTCGGGCGCACACTATGTTCGCCCGTGCTTCCGTTTCCTTGGCGATGGTGTTTCTTCCGGGGAGGACCTGATCGGCTTCGATTCGGCCGTATTTGGTTCCCAGGTTGATGAAGGTTTGGGCAGCCTTCTTGAAACCGGAACCTTCGGCGAAGTTGAACGGCCGGAGGTCTTCCGCGCAGACGTCACTTAGAGCTGTTGCGACCAACTTGTTCTCGGATCGTATCGCTCCCTCCGGAATTTCTTTCTTGAGAAGAGCCGTTATGGGGGTTTGGCTGCTCCCCTTAGGACAGCTGTGTCGCTTCAGGCCTGACGAGCCCGAACATCGCCCAGAGGAATGGTCGTAGGACGTCCCTGTGCGATGAGTGATGACCGTCGGACACTCTTTGCATTTCACGACCTGACAGATCGCACCATCTAGCCGAACTCTGACAAATCTCCGCCATAGATCATTACCGCTTGCTGGTCCTGACACCCCTGCCACGTATGATATTCGCTCACTCCCTGAGTTTATGCGTCGCCCGATGAGCTTGATGTCACCTCTGCCTACGAGATCTGATGCTACCATACCAAATTCTCATACAATCAATGTGATTATGAAAAGATTAAAGAACGTGCCTTCTTTGACGGACCCAAGGCTATAGAAACATAATAAGGCAGACTGCAGCGGCTGACGGCTCTTCTCGGTCCGAAACAATACGACAATCGTGTCATTTGAGTCTCTGGGCAGTGGGGCACTAGTAAAAACAAAACACACGTGCACCTTGTTCACGGGTAACGTCAGTGCTCGGCGCCCCTTGGTATTGGCCGACTGGAACGTCACTGGTATGCACAATTTTTTTTTATTGGTGCTTTACGAGTTACTACTCACAAGCTACTAAGGCAATTTAGAGTCGGGCAAACAAACTATGATGCCACTAAGTTCATGAAATTAAGTCAATCGCAGCATTAGTAGCATTACCGAAATGTGTCCGAAAAATTAATGTTTGTCCGACCGATTACCGAATCGGTATCGGTAATTTTTCGGTATCCGATCGGTTTGGTAACCGATTGACACCACTACTTCACACCATGTTCTCCAGATTGTCAGATCTACCGACAGCGCGGAGTTTGCTTGCTCTTCGATCCAAGTGAATACCTCACAGCGCGCACGAAACAGCGTCGTCGATGTTATCTCAGATCGAGTCATTATATGGTGTCATCGATAAAGTTACACATGATTTTGTTCTCTATTTGTGTCTAGTTAAGCACACTCTTGGACCGAAAATTCCCCGAAATCTGACTCGTGCAATCGTTCTTCATTTCAGTCGTACAGCAGAGCTCTATGGCCTTTCAAAATAGCATAAACCTGACACCCCACTACGGCCTATCGTGTCAGCGTGTCGTCACCCGTCAGATGAACTATCCTGGTTCACATGTCAGATTCTGACACAAGTATTGGCATTGATTCCAGCACACCTTCCTAACACGGAGTCCTACTTGAACACAGTGACATCAAATTCCCTCGCTCTCTCCCGGCAGGAGCTATCACGATCACAATGGACGTGAAGAACCTTTATGGTAGCATACTGATAAAGGAAGGTATAGCCGCGGTCTTGGGGAAAAAATAACTAAAAATTATAATAGTGTCAACATCTTTGGGCTTACGTTAGAAGGCTGAAAAATGTTCCTGAAAGTGTTCCTGTACACCCTAGCATCGTCCACTGACCCCGCCCAACCTGTGTTCAGCCAGGTAAACATAAGCTTAGCATCGCAGACCGCTAAGAGGATGGGATGATTGATGCAAAACCCTTTCGATTTATGTACTGATGTCCCATCTCATGGGGTTTGGGGATGGGAATATGGGACCCATCAATAGCGCCGACTACTCCAGGAAAGGCTGCGACGTTGGCGAACTCCTCCTTCGTTGCAGCTACATTTGCCGGCCATTTTATGAATTAATTGGCTCTTGTGCCACATCTGTAGCAGACGGTCGTGAACATGTCCCAAGTAGCAGATTTCGACACATCAAACCTATCTGCCACTTCACGGAATGAGTCCTGGTTCCCAATGAGCCACAAACTCATGAGTACTTGATGCGCTGGTGGCAGCTCTGTTACGCTGCAGATCCCTTCCAAACAGAACAGTGATCTCTTCAGCGAGCATCCGCGATACCCGGAAATGGCTGTAGAACGTGTCTGGTGTGTAGCGTTCTACCACCTCCTCAACGTAACGCTGAACCCGCTGCTGTAAAGGAAGGAGTAACGTAAGATAATACCACTGTTAACACTTGCCAACATATGTAACTGGGACACAGAACACGAGAATAGGGGTAGGTGTCGTAGCATGTTTCCATGCAGAGGAGCAGCGAAGGCGTACATGCCCCTCCCCATTACCACCCCGACCCCAAAATACACTGGGTTAAAACGAAATTTTGTGATCAGCACACCAAACAATACATTTCAGGCCAGCCTCCCAAAGGTGGTCCCAGTAATATATTGGTCACGATGGGATCGAAGCATGGTTAAAGGGAATGAAACAAAGGATGGTACTAAATGGATGTAACTCTGAACGGAAAGATGTACTGAATGGAGTGCCATGGGGCTCCCTTCTAGAGCCCCTTCTCCTCAGAACTTGTAAGCAACAATTAGTTAGGATTGAGGAATAGGGTGCTGAAATTTGCTGATGACATCAAGATGGTACGAATAGCTAACAATAGTGATACATCTAGCAATATTCAGCTTGACTTTGAGGACCTAAACAAGCGAGCTGATAAATGGTAGATGTAAAGACAAAGACATCAACGATCTTAGGGAAACCAGCCAATGGGGTGGGGAGGGATGAAGTGGCACTGCCATCTCAGGGATATGCTAATAGTGACAGCCTAGGCAATAGAACCTCACAGTCAGCAAATAGGGATATCAGTAGTTCAAGGGGGCAGAGTGGTAGCTCATCCAGAGTTGAAAGAGCTACTCAACATGAAAAAGCCAAAGCTGGTTTTGGAACATATGTTAAGTGTATGATGCTTAATGCTCAGAGTATTCGATCCAAATTTGATGAGTTCAAGTGTTATGCTGCTGAGGAGGAACCAGTTTTGTTTGCATTACTAAGGCATGAGACAGTAATGGGTATTTTGGGGATAACTTTCAGGACTATGATATCCAGGGATACAATATGTTTTCGTACAATATGGGTCCAGCATTGAATGGGGGTGGTGTAATGCTCTATGCGAATAGCTTATTCAGTTCTCAAAAAGTAGCAGATGGGGTTTAAAAAATGTGTCTGTGGAGTCCATTTCGCTTGATGTCGCTGTGGGAAAAGGCAACAGCAATAAACTGATGATAGGGGCTTTGTACCGATCAGGAATCTTGCCACATTCTCAGCAACTGGAGCTCGATAAGGTGATTTGCGAGGAAATCAGTACAAACTTTCAGAGGAAATGCCTTATTATTGGTCACTTTAATCTAAAAGGATATAAAAATGTTGGTGTTGGCTCCCCATCATGTAAAATGTTTAGGAAATGACTTGAAGAAGACCTGTTCATACACCAATTTGTAACGGAACCAACTAGGCAGGGCTCATTCTTGGACCTTGTCTTCTAAGATTTAAGTGATTTAATTCAAGACTTGACTGTAGGAGAAACTCTGGGAAAAGGTGACCATAACATAACGAGATTCAAGGCACAAGTAGAGGACACAATCAAGGATAATTTGGCAAAGGTTCCAAATTTTAACAGGGCAAACTTTTACTGCATGATAGCGACTTTAAGTGCCATAGAATGGGAATAAGAATTCTCCAATTTAAATGTCTGTGAAATGTGGGAAAAGTTCAAATCTTACTTGAGGGAGATTCAGATTAGACATGTCCGCCAAAAGCAAAGGCACAAAAGAAGGGTAGGAAAGCCAGCATGGCCTACGCCAGATGTGATAAAAGCAATTAAGGCTAAGGAAGATGCATTTAGAGTGTTCAAGGAAGCAATAAATATCGTAAATCTAAGGTCGTATCAAAAATGTAGACAGCGGTGAAAAAAAAACTGCTTACTCGACTACCCGAGTAGGAGACAGAATATTTGCTTAACAAAGTACTCAGGAGACAGTACTACGCGAAGGCGTAGTCACCACTGAACCTACTTTTCCATTCCAGAACGATATATTCATGCTTCTATGGAATAATTGATGCAATGATTAACATAATACAGCGGTATGTTTAATTTAATACTCGTGTCCTTGGCTGTGGGGAGACAGTCTCTAATTCGTAAGAGTTGTTCCCTAGCGAGAAAACGAAATCGCTGTACGGACTAGATTGCCTTGATTTGGATGGGATTTCAGCTCTTATTGCCTAACTCCTTGGCTGTGGGGAGATACCCTCCAGTTGGCAAGAGTTGCCACCCGGTAGAAAAAACGAAATCCCCGTACGGCCTAGCTTCCTTTGATTTGGATGGGAGTTTAGCTCTTATTGCCTGTCTCCTGAATTTCATTTTTTTCAGCTTCCTATGAACGTATTACAACCGGTGGCGCGCTTGCGACGAAACTGGCTCACGTGCGTGCAGTACCGGTTGTAGATTGCCTTGGGTTGTTGTCGCACGTTTGGTGGTTTGAAGCATTGATACTCGTCACAGAATATTTATCATCGAACCTTCTTATTTTGCCTTCTGCTCTGTGCCTGTATTATCGGATGGCAGGCATGGGTCGACCTCCGTCACGTATGAATGTTCGTTGTGGACATTTGAACTGCACTTTCAATGGTGAAAGGAGGAACCTGAAGAGGCACATGGACACCAAACACAAAGGATTGCCCACTATTCTAAAGAATTCAAGTTTTGGTGCTGGCGGCAAATGGCAGTCTTGGCTCCAAGGTAAGAACTTGAACAGAACCTATTCTGAACGTAGGTACCTACCTAGGTAGTTCTTGATTAGCCAAGGAGGCGAAGGGGCTATGTCTGCAAACAGTTCTACAGTCAGTCTAAAAAAAACTTGCCTTTCCTATGTAAGAGAAATTGAATTTCAAAAATATATAGCCCTCATCTTGAAACTTGATAATCAGGCTTCAAGGTGAGGGTATGCACGAACTTTATTATATGGTGGTTATATGGCAGCAGGATTAACATGTAAATCAGAAGAAGTGAGATGAGACATGCAGTTGAGACATCCAGTTTTAAGGAAATGTTATCTGAATTTGAAAAGTCGGAAAGCTAATCTAGCCCAAGCTGTTTTTGAAGAAGCACAACTTCAAATAATATAATCAACACCTTTTTTGCAAAAAGTTTTCAAAATGAATATAGATAAATTTGTGGTTTAAGGTATTTTTGATTTCTTGGAATTTCTTTTTTTCAATGCAGTGTTTATGAATGTGCTTGATATGATGTGACCACTCATTTCCTCTGTAGATGCATACTTTTCAGCTTGGAAGCAAAATATCCAAAACGGGCTTGAAGTTGGGTAATATTGCATACAAAGTAATATTTGATTGAAATTATGAAAGAAGTGAAATGGCATGGCCTAACCTGGCCTAACCTTCCATGTTGGAAAACAAATTCTTATTTAAGAATACAAAAATTGCAAGACAATTATTGTTTTGGGAATAATTTTCAAATAAAATATCCTAACCTAACCCAACCTAGCCTGAAATGTTCTTGAAGAAAACAAAACATGTTGAGTAAATAATGTACACTTGAGTGCACAAATAATTATGGGTGTAGAAAGCCATCCATACTCTACACTGTCTCCCTGTATATTTCTGTGGATGTATTGCATGTGATGCCTATAAATATGAAATGAATGACTGCTATATTTCCTTCTGAATTCATTACTTAAAATATTGATGTTTCATGGCATGAAGTTGCCTACATATCTTCTGAAATTGAAAATTGTGAAGCAGTCATGCCTGATATCTACCAAAGGCTGTGTCACAGACACACAGCAAGTTGCCTACATATCTTCTGAAATTGAAAATTGTGAAGCAGTCATGCCTGATATCTACCAAAGGCTGTGTCACAGACACACAGCAAGTTGCCTACATATCTTCTGAAATTGAAAATTGTGAAGCAGTCATGCCTGATATCTACCAAAGGCTGTGTCACAGACACACAGCAAGTTGCCTACATATCTTCTGAAATTGAAAATTGTGAAGCAGTCATGCCTGATATCTACCAAAGGCTGTGTCACAGACACACAGCAAACATGCATAGCTTATGTCAGGCTGAGTTACAGTCCTTATGTCAGGCTGAGTTACAGTCCTTATGTCAGGCTGAGTTACAGTCCTTATGTCAGGCTGAGTTACAGTCCTTATGTCAGGCTGAGTTACAGTCCTTATGTCAGGCTGAGTTACAGTCCTTATGTCAGGCTGAGTTACAGTCCTTATGTCAGGCTGAGTTACAGTCCTTATGTCAGGCTGAGTTACAGTCCTTATGTCAGGCTGAGTTACAGTCCTTATGTCAGGCTGAGTTACAGTCCTTATGTCAGGCTGAGTTACAGTCCTTATGTCAGGCTGAGTTACAGTCCTTATGTCAGGCTGAGTTACAGTCCTTATGTCAGGCTGAGTTACAGTCCTTATGTCAGGCTGAGTTACAGTCCTTATGTCAGGCTGAGTTACAGTCCTTATGTCAGGCTGAGTTACAGTCCTTATGTCAGGCTGAGTTACAGTCCTTATGTCAGGCTGAGTTACAGTCCTTATGTCAGGCTGAGTTACAGTCCTTATGTCAGGCTGAGTTACAGTCCTTATGTCAGGCTGAGTTACAGTCCTTATGTCAGGCTGAGTTACAGTCCTTATGTCAGGCTGAGTTACAGTCCTTATGTCAGGCTGAGTTACAGTCCTTATGTCAGGCTGAGTTACAGTCCTTATGTCAGGCTGAGTTACAGTCCTTATGTCAGGCTGAGTTACAGTCCTTATGCAGGCTGAGTTAAGTCCTTATGTCAGGCTGAGTTACAGTCCTTATGTCAGGCTGAGTTACAGTCCTTATGTCAGGCTGAGTTACAGTCCTTATGTCAGGCTGAGTTACAGTCCTTATGTCAGGCTGAGTTACAGTCCTTATGTCAGGCTGAGTTACAGTCCTTATGTCAGGCTGAGTTACAGTCCTTATGTCAGGCTGAGTTACAGTCCTTATGTCAGGCTGAGTTACAGTCCTTATGTCAGGCTGAGTTACAGTCCTTATGTCAGGCTGAGTTACAGTCCTTATGTCAGGCTGAGTTACAGTCCTTATGTCAGGCTGAGTTACAGTCCTTATGTCAGGCTGAGTTACAGTCCTTCAAGCGTGTTGACATGGTTTGCAGATGGGAACTGGATCACCAACAGGAAAAGATGGGCACAAGCCTGAAAGTGATTTGAGGATTTCCAGAAGTGAGCTGAAAGCAGACTTGTGCTCGACTCAAATTTTTTTAATCGGCTCACATTTGACTCATGGATCTTGAGATCCGATTCAACTCATGATTCACAGCGGGTCAAAATTATTTGATTCGACTCAATTCAGACTCAGAGCTACAGAGATCCGATTCAACTCACGACTCAAACATAAATTTGAATCGATTCAGATCCGACTCAATGGTATCAGACTCATGAGCCGTATGATTTTGTGTGCACTGCTCACACTATTTATTTATTTTTTTTTTTTTTTATATATATATATATATATATATATATATATATATATATATATATATATATATATATATATATATATATATATATATATATATATATATATATATATATATTGTTTAATACAACGAAGAATGGCTCTTAGATGCTCCTGGGTTTTAAACATTGCGTGTAAAGAAAGCATACGACCTTCAATATACCAGGAGGTGCTGAGTTGACATCAAAAGTAACGTTAAGGATTATACTTTATTACTCGACGTTTCGGCCAGGGGCCATCGTCAGGAGTGATATAAAAATGTCAAGGTTAGCAATTGAAAAAAAAAAAGCACGCGAGGAAAAAAGCGTGCAAAAGACACGTGGAATGCAGAAAAGCCTCCTCAGTGGTGCAGACACTTAAAGAAACTCCAAACCAGAAAAAAAAACTATGTCAAGATAGAATCCTCTGAGGAAGCCCGAGCCGATGGCCCACATAGATATCGATACCTACACTCACGCACCTATATAGACATAGATCCAATATAACGCGTAATACATAAAATATAATTTATGTTTATGTAATTTAAGTGATATACCAAGACGTCGTTTGCGTGTTTAGTTGCGGCCGTAGATTACGTATGTGTAGAGATTCGAGGACCTTTAGATCAGCGTTGTCCCTGGCTGTTGCTAGAATTTCTACTTTGAAGTTTGTGTTAGTGTCGCTGTGTTCCATGTTAGAATGTTTGTCGATCATGTGTTCGCCTAAAGGTGTGTATGCTCTTCGAAGTCTGGCATATCCCAAGTGCTCATTGTACCTATCCCTGATACTACGTTTGGTTTCACCGACATAAAATATTCCAAGACAGCGGTTGCACGTTATTTTATAAACGACGTTTTTTCGCGTGCATCTACCTTTGAGCCCGTTGATACAGGTGTGGCACGTTCTTCTACCAGCAGGGCATGGCGGAATTTCCAGGGCTGAGCGGACCAGGTAAGATTTCAGCGTAGGTCCGCTAGTCCAGGCTACCCTAACATGGTTTAGATGAGACGAACGGATGGCTGCGTTTACCTGTCGACATAGTTGGTCATCGACAAATGGAAGTCTCATGTAAACATAGTTGGGATTACTACCCGCTCGATGCCGACGTTGCCCACTTATCCTACTCCTGTTGTGAGGGTGAACAGCACGAGCGGCGGAGTGTACCCGATGTGCTGGGTATCCGTTTTCCAGGAAAAGAGTTGTCATCTTCGCAAGGCTCCGCTCGCATGAAATAGTATCGGAGGAGACTCGTGCTGCTCTCCTCATTTGGGATGTTAAAACGGCCTTTTTAGTAGCCATCGGGTGGGCCGAATCCACCGCCTTGAGTCGATCTTCTTAGCTTCGTATGATTTGAAACCAGCTCTCTACATGAGGTATATAGACGATATTTTTGGTGTTTGGACACATGGCTTGGCCTCTCTGCTCGACTTCTTTGCAGAAATTAACCAACAACACTCCAGCATCAAGTTCACCTTAGAACACACTGGTCATAGCAGTTCGATTCCTTTCCTTGATACGTTGTTTGTAGTTCAGGCTGATGGGAGCTACACCACCGAACTGTACTTTAAACCTATGGCAGCCCCCATCATCTTGCACTATGATTCGGCCCACCCGATGGCTACTAAAAAGGCCGTTTTAACATCCCAAATGAGGAGAGCAGCACGAGTCTCCTCCGATACTATTTCATGCGAGCGGAGCCTTGCGAAGATGACAACTCTTTTCCTGGAAAACGGATACCCAGCACATCGGGTACACTCCGCCGCTCGTGCTGTTCACCCTCACAACAGGAGTAGGATAAGTGGGCAACGTCGGCATCGAGCGGGTAGTAATCCCAACTATGTTTACATGAGACTTCCATTTGTCGATGACCAACTATGTCGACAGGTAAACGCAGCCATCCGTTCGTCTCATCTAAACCATGTTAGGGTAGCCTGGACTAGCGGACCTACGCTGAAATCTTACCTGGTCCGCTCAGCCCTGGAAATTCCGCCATGCCCTGCTGGTAGAAGAACGTGCCACACCTGTATCAACGGGCTCAAAGGTAGATGCACGCGAAAAAACGTCGTTTATAAAATAACGTGCAACCGCTGTCTTGGAATATATTATGTCGGTGAAACCAAACGTAGTATCAGGGATAGGTACAATGAGCACTTGGGAGATGCCAGACTTCGAAGAGCATACACACCTTTAGGCGAACACATGATCGACAAACATTCTAACATGGAACACAGCGACACTAACACAAACTTCAAAGTAGAAATTCTAGCAACAGCCAGGGACAACGCTGATCTAAATGTCCTCGAATCTCTACACATACGTAATCTACGGCCGCAACTAAACACGCAAACGACGTCTTGGTATATCACTTAAATTACATAAACATAAATTATATTTTATGTATTACGCGTTATATTGGATCTATGTCTATATAGGTGCGTGAGTGTATGTATCGATATCTATGTGGGCCATCGGCTCGGGCTTCCTCAGAGGATTCTATCTTGACATAGTTTGTTTCTGGTTTGGAGTTTCTTTAAGTGTCTGCACCACTGAGGAGGCTTTTCTGCATTCCACCTGTCTTTTGCACGCTTTTTTTCTCGCGTGCTTTTTTTTTCAATTGCTAAACTTGACATTTGTATATCACTCCTGACGATGCCCCCTGGCCGAAACGTTGAGTAATAAAGTATAATCCGTAACGTTACTTTTGATGTCAACTCAGCACCTCCTGGTATATTGAAGGTCGTATGCTTTCTTTACACGCAATATATATATATATATATATATATATATATATATATATATATATATATATATATATATATATATATATATATATATATATATATATATATATATATATATATATATATATATATATATATGTATATATATATATAATGAGGTGAAAACAAAGTTATAGCAAAAATAATTTATTTGACAGACAGTTTGATGTCAATTCATCTTGATCTGTCTAATTAAAGAAGGGAATCAGTATCTATTCACACTAACGAAGATGCTCCAACATCGAAACATCTGTTGGATATATTATTTTTGCTATAACTTTGTTTTCACCTCACATTATTTATCATTCGTCATGCACTGTAATGGTTGATATATAGGATAAATATACAGATAAATGAACATGCATGTGCATAAAGTAATTGACTCAAACAGATTAACGAGATGAATGGTTGTCAATGCATATGCAAAGTAATGAGTGCATAATACCTCAATCCACATCAGCATGATGCACACACAACCTAAATCATATACCTGACACACATCACCTAACTGCAACATGGCACCCAGGTTCTGCACTGCAATAGGTATCTGCACAGAATATGATTGCGTTGGTCTGTTGCCCCCACGAAGTTTGTTTGGTTGCAGGCTTGAAGGTTTCCCTTCACCATTGGTTTACACCCAATTTTACCGACTTTCTCTACGCTATCTTGTATATTTTATGGCAATATGGGGTACTTTGACGTATTCTAATTGAAAGACCTATTCTTTAGCTTCATCAAAGGGTATCCTAAATGACCCAGTAATAATCGTCCTGCCCAACAATGTGCCATTTCCGGCAGGCTCACCATCAAGTGCCTCAAAAATAAAGGGCTTGTTCCTGATATTGGTAGGCTCCCTCTACCATCCATTTTACATGTTCAAGTTGTCACCCTCGTTCAAGAGCGAAAGAAAGGACAGTCAAGGGGGCGCTAAGTGCTCCATAGCTTCTTCTCCCCATTGGCAGGAGAGTTTCAGTTGAGTTGCAAGTTTCAGGAGGGCATTCCTAGATCACAATGGTGTTGTACATAAATGTTCAATTATGCATGTATCATCAACAATCCATGCAAGATTCACCAAGGAAGAATGCATCATGCCCATGCCCACAATGCATCATGGGTCTAGCTGGCCTGGAAAAACTGTTTTCAACAACTGCTGTATGTCAATGTAGGTAGGTAGGTAAATGTTTGGAAAAATAGGCTGATCCTAGATTTTGGGGATCCTGAACATTATCCTTTCCAGAAAATTATTTGTTGTTTTTTTCATCTGGAAGTTGAAGTTCCTCAGTTATTAACTTTTGACAACAAACTGCTGTGATCAAGGAAAAGTGCTCAAAATTCACTGAAATGGTGCCAGTTGAGTTACCATGCATAAGGTTTGAATACAAATATTATCCTTACTGGATGACTATAAAATATTCCTCTCCAAACGCCGGATTACAATGCACAAATCTGACCTTGTCTATGCATGAGAATAAAATGTGTCGGAACAAATGCTCACTGGAAAGAATGGGAAAAGATTATAACTCACCTGATGTGTGGAATTCAAATATATTTGCTAGGAAGCAAATTAAAGTGACCATTGTGTATGATTTGAGAAAAGTTCTGCAACCAAATTTCAAACATATTTTTTTTTTAACTTCGAATGATGTCATGGTGGCTTGAAGGAAAATTTTTTATCTACCTTCTTGTAAACGTAACTTGGGTTTGTTATTTGTCACACAAACCGACGCAATTTATTCAGTGCAAATGGTCGTCCCAAAAAAAAGTGCATGGTTTTCAGTTCCCTATTATTTTTCACAATCACCTCCCATTTCTGTGTTGTTTCTGACACTAGAATTGACTCATGCATGATACTGATTGTGAATACCAAGCTTAGCATTAATACTTTTGTGTAGTTATTGTTACCCGTTTTTGGTAAATAACTTAAGTACACCTCATTCTTTACTCACTGGCAGCTGATAAGTTGAAAATTGTAATGCTAAGCATTAATAATTATACTGTGTTTTTACTCCCTACCTTGTGTCATGGCATACTATTTACAAAGATACATGCTTTATATCATTTGTTCATAACTTGCATTTGAGTCACAAGACTCAAATGACTCATTGTGATTCAAATGATTGACTCGTGATTCAACTCATTTAAAAAAAAGAAAGATGTGATTCAACTCGCGACTCAAGATGTTTTTGGGAAAAGAATCGATTCAACTCACGACTCATCCATAAACGATTGATTCATGAGTCGATTCTCGATTCAACTCGAGTCGAGCACAAGTCTGGCTGAAAGGATGTTTTTTTTTGGAAAAATCATGCTTCTTTCACTTGGGTTGATATTTTATTACATCAACTATCAACAATGTTTTTTCTGGCTGATCTTGGTTTTAATTGATGTCTGGCTTCCATCAGTTTTTTCCCCAATAAGAACAAGTTGCTTTTTCTTTTATTTGTTGTCTTTCTAAGGTTGTCCTCAATACCTAGTTAAATTATCATAATTTTTCACAGGAATGTCCAAGGACGCAGGCAGTGGAGAACAAGGTCAAGACACTACAGAGCTGCCATTTCAGTCATCCCGTCCTGAAGGACCATCAGTGTCTGCTAATCAGACTGCAGGTGAGATTGTTTTTCTTCAATGCCCGCTTTGTATGTGGCTGAGCATTGATGTTAACAAATCCTTGAGTTTTCAGCGGCACCTTTCAAGATAATTGAGAAATCAAATGATTAAAAATGCTTGGATTGGTGTTAGGCAGTGCATGGGGATGTCAGATCTTAAGTGCAATGATTTGAGACATGCATTATTTAAGCATTGCATTAGCTTACTGTCACAGCCAACTCAGTTGAAGTATTTCAGCAATACTATGACACAGTTGGAAAAATCTTGTTCATCATTGGTCGACCTTTGCCAGACGTTTCAACTGGATTGTGTACAATTGCTTGCCCATTTTTCCCTCAATTAGTACCTTCATGCAAAGTAAGGGACTAACAGTACCCACCAATAATTGACCTGATTTCATGTCAATAAGCAATGCTATCCTCATAAAGTAATCTTGGTGTTTGTTGATTTGATGTTTCACACCCATGTTTTCCAAACTAAATTTGTTGTTTGTTTCTAAGCTGTGTGTTGTTGATAATGGTTTCATGCTAAGTAAATTATGTGGTTTCTCAGGAATCACATACTTTTCAGAGATTGGAGAACAAGATGATGCCGCTTCTGAGTCTACCTCTCAGGACGTCTGTCCTAAGGGGCCATCAAACTCTGTTCAACAAACTTCAGGTATTTGTATTGGCTGCATGGGCTGGATTTGTCACAGGAAGGATGGGGGATATGTCCCCTTCATCACCTTTGTTACTTAATGTTACTGCCGTGCAGACATGGGTGCGAGTCCAGCCGGACGTGGAATCTGGTCTGGAGTCATGACTTTTGAGGCCGAGATCAAGCGATTCAGTTCATTACACTAGTAAATCAGAATCAGACTAACCGTTTTGCCAGTGGGCTTGAGGCCAGACCCAAGCCTAATAAATGAGCATCTGGTTCAGATTCAGCAATTCTGCAAACTTCGGACTCTGAATCGAATCCAGGCTCAACCTAGGACTCAATGTTCCACTCATACTTTTACCAATTAAATAAAGCTTGACAACCTGCTGAAGGGAACACAGCCAACCAACTGACTGAACAATCTCACTAGCCTGAGATCATTCAGCCTTGGATATCTACTTAGATTCAATTAAATATGTTCTGACATGAGCCATTGATGAGCCTTGACTTGTTACATGGTTTTAATGGTATTAAATGGTAAGTTAAATGTATTATAACTGTACTGGTAAGCCATACTATGCTGTTTTATGGGCTGTGTTTGCAAACGTTTTTGTAATAACACGCAACCTACTAATAATATTCAGCTCCGCCATGTGATGGCATCCTGTTATGTTTTTCTTAAACTGCATACATGATGAAAATAACCTTGCAGCAATATTGGCATTTTATGGTCAAACTATGTGTGTTAGTGGGGTGCAATAGTTTGCAATAGTGGAGTTTGTAATACCGTTTGTGTTGGTGTGGGTGCTGTGAGTAGATGCCTGCTGTGCTGATACCCATCTATGCTTCTTTTCAGAACCACCACACAAGAGGGTTCCATATCCCAGTGAGTTAAATTACATGTCTGCTAAGATTTCTGTGCTTGAACAGAAAGTCGACCAGATCATTCACCTCCTCAAGAAACCGACCCCAGCCGGTAACGAATTATCCCCTGACCTGGAAGCAGAGGTGCTGTTCCGCTCTGGAAGAGGCATCTCCTGTCTTCAAGCTGCTTCTGGGCAGCATCTGGTAGCGTCGCCCGAGAGAAGCATACTGCACTGCGACATCTGTGCCCAGGAGCCCAATGGAAGTGCTGCTCGCGGAATTGGAGTCTTCGCATACAACTTCAGTCTCGGATCGGAATTTGCGCCAGGCCAGCCCATGCCCGAGAGATTCAAATCGCTGAGAACAGCTGTGAAGGGACACTTCATGTCCTCTCAACACAAGAAAGCCCAGACGCGGGCCAGAGAAGGTAAGAACAGGGAAGCAGTTCGTGGGGGTGAGTCGGATTCCGTCGCCCATCGTGTGCTCCGGGCGGCGTACTACACGCTGAAGAAGTCCCTACCGCGGAGCACGTTCGAGGAGCTCATCGTCCTCCTTCACGCAAGTGGGGAAAATGTGGGGGACAAAAACCACAGTGCCTTGCTCATGAACAAGGTGCGTGATGCTTTCCATGGCGAGATGATGATAATGATACGAAAGCACATATCTTCTCAGCCGTGTGTCGTTCTTGTTGCCGACAAAATTACTTTAAATCGTCGCACCGTGGACATCACTGCCATCATCACGGTCGTTCCAGACGCACCACCAGGTCATCTAATACAGAGTCTCGTGATCGGCGCACCCGTGGTGAAACATCACGATGGCGAATCTATTGCCCAAGAGCTAAAAGCCACCCTGGCGCTAGTGGGAATTGAGTCGTCCCAAAGAGTGGCTTCGTTTGCAGCGGATGGCCAGTATCACCACGCCTCAATTCCTGACAAACTCACACGTGCCCTCAACTCGGCCAACGCGGGTGGACAGACGGAGACAGTCTCCATACCTGCCATATGGGATGCCAGCCATCTGATGAACCTGGCGGAGCAAGACGCCCGAGCTGAGTCTGCGTGCCTGTGGGTGGACGACATTGTCGAAGGTATGACACGCATCACAAAAAAGTTCAGCCACGGCAAGGGTCTAGAAGAACTTCTAGACACGACAGCGGATGACGCCACAACTGTGACACCGAAATTGTGGTCCAACACCAGATTCTCTGCGCACGCCGCCAACACCTTCAAGGCATTTAGAGCCCATGCACAAACCATGTGCGAGGTCCTGCGTGATCGCTTGAAGAAAGAAAAACGGGCGGCTGTCGTCCAAGAGCAGTCGGAAGACATCTCTTCTCTAGAAGGTGAGTGGGCTAGCAAACTATCCTTATTTGAACCAAAATTGCAAAATTACAAACAAATTACAAAAACAAAAAAGACGCAATGATACCCCAAGCATACCGGTGGTTTTGCGGAACACCCATGGCTCGGTCCCTGCTACTATGAGACTATGATAATTTGTTTTCAATGATTCTTAAAATAATAAACATTCTTTAGCATATACTTATTGAATCTGGTTGGATTGTTGATCATCGTGCATGTGCATAAATAAGAGTGTGTTCTGTTCGCTATCTAACTTCTAAATTATCCATGGATGAAATATGTTTCGTGGATGTATGCATATTTGCATATCTATGATGCTCATTGACTACAGCGACATGGTATTGGCTTGGCATATGTTAAATTCGTTCATACATGTGTAAGCATGCAGGTACTGCTGCTCAGTATGAACAGTTTAGCATTTGACGCGCCCACACGCTACTGTTCCCCCCATATGCTTTCGTTCATTTTGCTTCATGGTGAATTGCTTGAACATTTTGATGTTGCTTATTTTCAGATGAGACGTTCATGACGCGCGTTGCTGCTCTGCACGACGTCTACGACATCCTTGGGCGGGGAAGCCAGGCACAGCAGAACACCCAGCTGCTACCCTGGGAGTGTCGCACTGAGTACGGCACCACCATCAGCAGCCTCCAGGGCATGGCGGCAGCTGTGGCTGCTCTGAGCCAGAAAGGAGTGAATCCTGCAGCACATGCCCTCGGAGCGGTGGACTTCGAGGAACTCTGGCCAAATCTGATGCAGTACAAGAATGGCTTGCACACTCAGGTGAACACCTCTTGAACTTAACAGCTATTTATTCCACTGCCTAAAGGCTCACGTTTTTTTTCGTCTGGAAGCTTGATGTTTTCTTTCACATTACAGTTGCTAGTAACTTGCTTGTAATATCTCCGTTCCTCCCGACTTCTTCCTTTTCCTGGAATACTAAGCTAATGGTGCTAAGCTAACATTCGGTAGTATTTAACATTATCCTTCTGATGATACAAAATAACCTCGGCTATCGACATGCTGTAAGACTCCAATAATCAATTAATCAGCCATTATGTTCACTCGAAGCATAGCATAACCATTTTACTAATGAAATTCAGACTTCTGTTTATTCAGCATCCGATTATCTTCGGCCCTATAATTATCATAATCCACAGATCCGGCACATCGTCGCGTTTTGCACCGCCCTGGTCCGCAACCTGAAGGCCAGGAGACAGGGAGCTGACGCTAGTGGCGGAAGAAAGGGCACGGCGAACAAGACCATCCTGGACAACATGACGCATCTGCGAAGGGTTGGTGACCTGACAGGTTTTCAGGTCCCACATACATCACTCGACGCCCAGGTGAGCTCAGTCTCCGAAGCCATCGTGCAGCTGGTGTCGAACAAGTTAATCCCGCCATCGGCTGCGGTGCCGAGCAGGAGCGTCCGGGAGGCGATCTCCACCCTGCGTGTCGAGGAGCGTACATACTCCAACCAAGCTCTCCTGAAGGTACTGTGGAAACGTGGTCCGGGGGTCGAGCCATTCGTCAATCTAGTCATCCGCCTGTGGCTGCTCACGCCTGCCGAAAGTGTTGTGGAATCCATGGGCAGTGTCCTCAAGGAGGTGTTCTCGATGCATCGCCAGCTCAAGCACGAAAATGCTGCAATGGAGCTGATGATTCGGTGGAATGGCCCTGATCTTGACGGCGCCGAACATCTGATCAAAGCAGTTCAAAGCCGTAACCAGTTTGATTTCATCAGGCGGTCCGCGAACGTGAAGCACATGCTCACGGGAAGTGATCGCCCGGCACAGAGCCTCCAAATCATACCGCTCTCGTCTGTTTAAGTAGTGAACAATGGAAGAGGAAATGTCAAGGAAATTGAATTGAAATATTTGTATAATACTTTGACTTTTCCCTATTTAAATTATTGTGCATTAAGATGGGGAAACAATTTTCCAACACGATTAGACAGAATTGTTAAAATACAAAAAGTGCATTAAGAATCATAGATAATCAGCACTATGTATACCCAACAAATGAATTGTTTGCCAGATATAACATTTTGAAGTTCTCTCATCTTGTACAGGAACAGAACATATTACTATTTCACAGATTTTTGGATCAAACATTACCAATCACTATAATGAATATGTTCCAATACTCATCACCAAGGCAAGCAAGTAAGGCATGTTGATCATTTCCATGTACCTTTTTCATCGAAATCCTATTGACTTCATCGAGTCTCACCTGTCGCTACTCTTCCCCCGCCACAAATCGGGGGGGGAAATGGGGAAAAATAAAAAAACCACGGCGGACGAGAAAAAAAAAAAAAAAAAAAAACCTATTGACTTCATTCCATATCATGTATAGCACCAAGAACTTGGAATAGTATTATCGGTTCAAAATTTCCTTCCTGTAATCATGTATCTATTAAGAAAGAAGATATAAAAGGTTATCAGAGCTTATTTCATTGACTTAAATATCACAAACTAACTAGCAAGCAAAAATTAACCTTGATCAATTGCACACTACAAAAAAGCAGAGGAATTATTATATGGTGTAGCTATATGCTTAATTGCATGTAAATACAGGTGTGTATATGCAGGCGTGTGCATTTGTATGTGTGTAAATGTGTATGGGGATATTGTGTTTTTTTTTTTTTTATATGTATATTTGTATAAATGATGTGTGAGCACATATGTGTCTATGTATGTGAAGTATGTGTAGGTGTACATGTTTCATGTGTGTGCATATGCAGGTGTGTGTACTTGTGCATGTCTATATACATGGATCCAACTTTTTCCATTCTTCCACTCATAATACATTTCACCTTGTGACCCCAGTAGTTCCTTGGTGTTACTAGCTTGCTACCTAGCTGAGGTGCTACTGGGGCTACTCCTACTAATGACTGGTGGTGGCCTATCTGCAAAAAAAGGAAAAAAAGATGCAACCAATTGTAGTTTACTGGAGGTATGCAAAAAGATGACATATGTATTGGCATCCTGAGGTATTCCTAAGCTGGCTGCCCTAACTTTTGAATAGCTGGCCATAGGAAAGCCCAATATCAATCGAGCCTGTAATAGTGCGTGTAACCAAATAGGATAGGCTGCTGCATACGAAACAGGGGTCGACATTAGGGAAAAAAATGTCAGGATCATTCATCAGCTCAGCTTGCTGGTATGCGCAGCAAGCCCACTCTAGTTTATGTCGCGTGTAATCCAGTGTTTCAGTGATTGCGTGTGATCCAGGCCTGTCGCCGCGTGCTTGTAAGTATGCACTCCCGTCTCATTGTTCCTTAGCCTCAATCAGGTTGTAGACTGACGAGCTGTACTGGAGCCGACCGTGGTGTTGGATAATGCTAGATATTGTATGACGTAGCTCACTGGCCCGAAGCCCCTGCTAGCGTGCTGCGACTTGTGTGGTGTGTGCCGAGATGTACTGTACCTGACTGTTGTTGGGGCATGCTTATAGATATTTTATTAATTCCCTATTGGTTCGTACCCCCCCCCCACACACACCAGTGTACTGTGGCTTGTGTGGGGTGAGCGAGCTGTACTGAACCCGGCTTTATTGTTAGCGGATGCTGGTAGGTAGCTATTTTATTCCTGGTTCACTGGCTGGTGACTTGCAGCAGTTCGTACAAAGTACTGCCAAGTTAGTGGCATTTCATAGTCCTGCTTGATATCCTGTTATATGCAGTTTTCACTATGGATCCACTTCAAACTTAAAGAGATTGCTATCAACTGTGTTTTGAGACTGCTTTGCTGAAACGCTTGCTTAGTTATAGTTATCATATTCAGAACAACAGTTACATCGCAATCTGTATGTAGCGAGTTTGAAGAGCTCGGAATATACATTCCAACCTTTGCGTGGGTCCATCCGGCGTACATGACAACATGCGGCATTATTTTTTTAAAATGGAGACAAAATCGTGCTTGGATTTTAGTGGGAGAGAGTGTCGACGTTTTTTTCTCCTCTGAATGTAGAGACGCTGTGAAGTGTCGGGTAGTTCTCGTGGCTCGTGATGTAGTCTAGGGGTCCCGTTGGGGCAAAAACCCCCCCCAAAAAATATGCCCACTTTATTGAAATTTTTTATTGGGTGAGAAAGGGAGGAAAAAAAAAAAAAACCAACAAAATTATTTCGGTCTCTTCCGGCCCCAAAAAAACAACAAAAAAAACCCCCCCCCCCCCCCCCCCCCCCCCCCCACCCCCCCCCCCCCCCCCCCCCCCCCCCCCCCCCCCCCCCCCCCCCCCCCCCCCCCAACCCCACAACCAAAACCCAAACCCCCCCCCCCCCCGCCCCCCGCCCCGCCCCCCCCCCCCCCCCGCCCCCCCCCCCCCCCCCCCCCCCCCCCCCCCCCCGCGCCCCCACAAAACACCAAACCCCCCCCCCCCCCCCCCCCCCCCCCCCCCCCCACCCAGCCCCCCCGGCCGCAAAAACCCAAAAAAAACCAAAAAAAAAAAAAAAAAAAAAACACAGCCTAGGTCCTAATATATTTTAGTCTCATATACCAATGGGACGATAAATCCCACTAGATCTATTACGGCCTTCTAACGTTACGACGACGTAAATATTCGCGATTTTGAAACACACTTTGTTAAACTATATATCTGATCTCCTACGCGGGTTAATCTAGGGGGTATTTGAGGGTACCCGTTTCCCTTGTTCCATGTTAGTTACACCGATTATATACTATTTTTCGAGACGATCGCGGCGCTCACTTTTTTCAAATTTTCCCTAAATAATGTTCTGTCCGGCACTGCGGTTTGACGTGAGCGACCACTGCCCACGTCGGCCAACACCTTTAGTGCGGCACGCATCTCATCACTGTCCTATTCGTTACGTTCACTGTTCTGTTCGTTATGGCGCTCTTCTAAGTATTCGTGAAAGAGATTTACTTTCCGTCGTATATCCTCGAGTATGGCTGCCGTACCGACCGTATTGTCAGCCCTGGGCAGATGCCCGGGCGGCAGACACGGCGACGACCCATCCGCAGCGGCCGTCTGTGGCCCGTCATTCGCCTCGGGTTCTACGGCGTCAGCAATGTCGCCGGCCTCGCTCATCTGCAGCGCACCAGCTGCAGGCTGCACTGCACCAGTCATCTGTGGTGCAGCAGGCGGTTCAGGTTGCCCTGAGCCAGCAGTGCCCGCGGCCGCGCTCACAGCGGCAACAGAGGCTGCGCTCTCGACGGCAGCCGGGGCGGCTCGCGCTCCGTCAGCAGCGGCCTCAGCGGAAGCGCCAGCGGCGGCTCCAGTTGTGGCGCTCACGGTGGTTCCTGCGGCAGGTTCCTCGGTTCCGTCAACCGAGGTGGCAACAGAAGGCCTCATTCCACAGGCACCTCCTGTGTGTCGTTCCATCAGGTGACCGCAGGTGTCACATGATTTCTCGTGATGACGGTACGTGAGAGGTTTCGTCACCAGCGGTCCAGGCCGGCCTTGCGGCCCGTAGCGATTGATCGGCAGCGCCTCTCCGGCGACTGCTACACGGAGCAGCAGGTCTTCGGGGACGTGGTCAGCACTTTCCCAGGTAGCTTCCGTCGACGGGAAGCCGTCCCACAAGATCAGGTATTCGGCGGCGCCATCGCAGTTCCACCTGACTGCGAGAACTTGCGAGATCCCGAAGTTCATGTTGAGTCAGCGTACGGCGGCGAGCGGACTCTCGGTCTCTCAGACTCTCGGTCGGCTTCCTGTGGCAGGCTGACCAGTCTGCCAGATCATGCCTGGGTGTCGGCTCGGGCACCTCTGACCTCGTGCCAGAGCGGATTATGATGACGTCTTCACCGGGCGGTAGGGGTTGATTGGGAATGGGATTGAGGTCGGACGTGTCGGTGGCGGGCACAGAGCTTTGTTTACGTTTGGACACACAATACACGACGACGACGCCAGCTGCGACAATCACGATTGCTACCGGGATTGCCAGTGCTGAGTGACCCAGTCTAGCAGGATAGCTAAGATTGCGTACAGTTCTTAGCTGGAGCTTCAAATGTGAGAGGGGCACATTTAGATCGGACAAGGTAGACAGGACTTCGGACTCGGTGTCGAGTTCGAGGTGAGGAAGCTGTGCACGGAGGTTTTGCTCAGTCAGCTCGACCAGACGGGTTAGCTGCTTTCGAAGCGATAAGACACGGTCGACGTCTACGCTGGACGTCTGGGTTTTGACGGTGGGAATTCTGAAATACTGTGACAATAGCGAGCAGTCATTTCTCAAGTGCACCAACTGTGCGTGTTCTGTAGTCGTAAAATCGGAGGTGTCATTTCCGCAAATTACCTGAATTTCTATCGGAGTTCCAATGATTGTTAGCCAAATGTTATGTTGCACTTCCAATGCCATTGGCGTACTTTTTCGTGACACTAGTGTTTTACACTGAGTTGCGATTTCCACTGCGTCGCGAAAGTATAGCGACTTTACGCAGGATGACGTGGTAGCAGTGAATTGTTCGGCACTATGAAGGTGACAGAATGTTAATTGTTGTTGCAGGCAGATATGAATGTCTTCTTCGATTTCCAAGTATCTAGTCTTGTCTCTGCAAAGAGCTAGGTATTTTACTTTGCCTGTGTCAAACTTTGTTTCCACTGACAAGTTGTGGCATGGGAGGTTCGTGTTGAAGATTTCGAACACTTCGAATTGATCAGGAATCGTTACTACCGGAATGGGCAGTAGCACGTAGGGATTTGTTTCCACTATCATCAAAGAAGTATGTATCAACTGGTAGTATTTTTATATATCGTCGGGATGGTAAGGGAGAGTTTTCTCGCTGGGCAAGGCGTCCTTGGTGTTTGACAGAAGGTCACGCAGCTGGGCTGGTTTGACAAATGATCGGGATAAGATAAGATAAGATAAGACAAATGATCGGGATAAGATAGAGCAGGCTGAGTTCTAGCTGTAACTCTGAATGTTGCACACGAGCCTGTTGAATAATAGCTCGAGCGTTTTCAATTACTTTCGTAATCTGATTTTGCAGGTTGGTGTATATTTCAAAATTCTGCATCTCGGTCTGTTCAAGTTTCGAAACCCTGTAAGTTAAGTTGCTTACTAGGCGGCTGATGTGGTTGATTGCTTTTCGATTGGTTTCTACTGCTGTGTTTGTCTGGTTCATCAGAGACACGCTTTCTCCTAAAAACATGTATGATTTGGTCGTTGCCAATTTCTACTGTGTTTAGACGGTTCAGGACGGCTTCTAAGTCAGCATCTGTGGCGGTTCCGAACAGGAAGGATAATGCTTCTCCGACGAATTGTAACACGGACCTTTTGGACCTATTTGAGTTTCGTGGGATGGTTGATCGAGCTGCTTCAAGGGTATCGGCTAGGTTTAGTCGAAGTGTGGTCAGGCGGTCTTTCAATTGGGACTTCACATCGATTGCGTACGGGAAGAGGGGATGGTCGGATAGGTATTGAGTTATGCGTTTTTCAAACACATGCAACGTGTGATTCATATCAGTCAACATCTCCGACACTGCATCGTTTGGAATTGGGATGTGCACATTCCATGTTTCATGAGTAGCGTATACGGCACCGCGCGGCAAAAACAAAGCTCCGTGGGTAGTTTCAGGTATGAGGAACAATAGGATAGGAAGTATTTTGACCACTCGCGTCATTCTGCAACAAAATAAAAACGAGTGTTATACTCAGATAACAGTAGGTTTGACGTCACAGCGTCCTACTTGACATCCTCATGCCTGTACAGGGCAATCCATTAAAGATGACGCTACTCGCGCCATCACATGTGGCTTCACTGAGCCTTGAAATACAACGTCATACTAGTTGAAGTGACTCACAGGTCCACAGTCAGTAGCATCGTCAGCTACTCAAACATCGATTTGAACAGTTCCGTTTGCGATTTCATTTGTGCAAGCATTAATGCGTTCTGTTTCTCCACGAAAGATGCGAATATGGTAGCTTTATCAGGGTTTATTCTTACATTTTCAATATCAGCCTCATATTCAGAAGATGACGTGTTATCATGAATCTGTATTTTCTCTGGGGGACAATCGTCGTCCAAAAGTTACTTCTAAAGGTCGTTGTTCTTGGGGAACTCCCGGTGGGCTTTCAGCTGCGTTTCTCATGCGTTCTGCTAATTCTGATAAAGGTATATTATCTTCAGAGTCACTGCTCTGTGGCTTTGCACGTTTCGTTACTCGTGAATGTAACTTTTCACTTTCTGACTCGCTAGACGTTGGCAGAGCTCGCTTCATACGTTCCGCTACTTCGGACAACGGCAGTTCACTCTCGGAATCACTGCTAGTGGCTGGGGGCTGATCCGGTTCGTGGGGCTGGGTGAATGCTGATCCCGTTTCCTGTTTGTCCGACGCGACCGGCGGCTGTGGCGCTGAGTCAGGCGTGACCGCTCCCGTCTCGGGTACTGCGGTGTCATCAGCCATTGTTCCGGACGGCACGTCTACCTCCATGTAGCTGCTATCATCTAGCCTACTGCTCGGGCCGGCTTCGGCCCGCTTGGCTAACCTTGGGGGCTGAACACGTTCAGGCGTGATGCGGTCTGATTTATACTTTTTATCGAGGTACTTTCTGTTTACTGGTTCGTCAGTATCTTTTGTTGGTTCCCAAGCGGTATTGGGATCAGCTAATCGTAGTTTTTGCACATGCACTAGGCAAGTTTTTCCATTGATTTGATTTCTGATCACGTAATTAACGACACTGGTCTGCTTAATTACTCTAAAGTATGGTGTCCAGGGCAGCGAGAACTTGGGCGTGTTACCAGGTTGAACGGTGGTATTATAGTAGTATACCGGGTCTCCGATTTTAAAATTACGTGGCTTTGCTTTTCTGTCAGCGTAAGCCCTATTCTTCTCGTGACTGTCCACTATATGAGTCTTCACATGACTATATGCCTCGTGCAAATTAGCTAACATTTTTGGTACGTAATCTTCTCCATAGTATCTAACTTTCGGTTGTAGAAAATTGTCCAGAGGGAGGACTGGATCGCGGCCATATAGTGTGAAGAAGGGTGATATCGTACCTGAACGTCCAATGTGTGCCGTTCTGTCGGCAGCTAGAGTTGCGGGTATTTTTGTGTCCCAATCATCCTGATTCTGGTTAATTGCTTTTGCCAATATGTCGTTTTGCACCCTATGATAGCGTTCGATTTTTCCGTTCGTTTGTGCACGATAAGCACTGGTACGGATATGTCGGAAGTTCAGGCAGGTTTCTAATTCATTAATTACCGTATTTATAAATTATGTGCCTAGATCTGAAAGAATTACTCATGGGCAAGAGTGTCTTGGAATAATCTCCTCCATAAGGATTTTTGCAACCGTTTTGGCGTCTTTCCGTGCTGTGCAGAAACTTTCCGGCCATGAAGAGAAGTGATCAATAATTGTAATGACATATCGGTTACCGTTTTGTGTTTCTGGGTATGGTCCACAGGTGTCGATTCCTATCATTTCGAATGGGTAATGTGGTACGGGCATCTCTTGCATTGGTGCTGGAGCTGCCTTAGCTCGTCGCCCTGTGCACAGCACGCAGGCTTTGAGGTAAGCTACTGTATCACGCCACATACCGCACCAATAATATCTAAATTAGAGTTTTCGTACGTTTTCGTCAATCCCATATGTCCGGCAAAGAAGCCTTCACGTAGCTCTTTTAGAATTTCGTTTCTCAGGCATGTTGGTATGCATAGTTGTAGTGCAGGGAACGGTCCACAACGTGGTCCTTCGCTAACTCTATAAATGAGTCTGTCTAGTTCCATGTATTGTAGCACCACGTCTTTGTAATCTGCGTGATTCTTATCGTTCATAACTTTCCGAATTTTCGCTATTTCCTCGTCTGCTTTCTGAAGTTGCTCAATATTTTCCCACTTCACCATTACATCTTTGAACTTTCCTCTCTGCTCAACTCTTCCTCTGGTTTTCGGGTTTCGGTGTTCCTGAATTCGCCCATGGGAACATGGTCGGAATCGATGACATTTACTTTTTGCTCGGTTTCGTACATCCGGCTGAGGTGATCAGCGACGATATTTTTGGATCCTTTTATGTAAACCACCTCACAGTTGTGTTCTGATAGCATGATTGCCCATCGCTGCAGCATGGGATTTTTCATTTCCGATAGGTTTAAAAATGTAAGTGGTCGATGATGCGTCATAATTGTGAATTTCGATCCTAGTAAATATTGGCGTAGCTTCGAGATTGACCAAACACAAGCGTAAGCCTCTAACTGGATAATTGGCCACTTCCGTTGGGTTTCATTGAGTTGTTTTGACAGGTATTGCATCACTCTTTCCTCTCCATTATGTTCCTGTACCAAAACTGCTCCAACTGCATTTTGTGAGGCATCTGTATATAATTTATAGTCCTTCGTGATATCTGTGTAGGCCAGCACTGGTCCAGAAGCTAGGTTTTGTTTCAGCGCTGCAAACGCATTTTCACAATCATCTGTCCAGATGAATATGGCATGTTTCTTTGTTAAGTTAATCAGTGGCGCTGCAGTTTGGCTAAATCCTGGAATGAACCGTCTATAATAGGAACACATGCCGATGAATGAACGGACTCCTTTCACGGTGATTGGTGCTGCCATGTGTTGGATGGCTTCTACCTTCTCCGGGTTTGGCTTGATGCCAGAGGCTGACACTACATGACCTAGGTACTGGACTTCCTTCTTCAGAAAATCGCATTTCGAGAGTTTCAGCTTCAGTTTGGCTTTTCGTAGACGACGAAAGACTTCCTCCAAGTGAACAAGGTGTTCCTTAAATGTTTTCGAATATACGATTATGTCGTCGATGTAAGCAGTTGCAAATTGGTTCTGAATTCCTGATAGTACTTTGTTCATTAATTCCATAAATTTTCCGGGAGCGTTGCAGATTCCAAATGGCATCCTTATAAAATTCCACAAACCTAAGAAACATGTGAATGCAGTCTTTGGTATGCTTTCTTCTGACATTGTGATTTGCCAGTATCCTGATTTCAAATCTAACGATGAAAAGAAGTTCGCTCCACCGAGGGACGCAAGGATGTCTTCTATCAGCGGTAGTGGATAGCTGTTTTTCTTCGTTACGTTGTTCAGTTTTCTATAGTCGACTGCAAAGCGATTACTTCCGTCCTTCTTCCTTACGATGACAATGGGCGCGGCCTATGGACTGTCAGATTCTTGAATTACATCTGCTTCGAGCATAATTTTAATTTGCTCCTCCACATACTTTCGCTGAGAAAATGGGGTCGTATAAGGTGCTTGACGGATAGGGGGATGGTCAGCAGTTTCTATGTCCATGTGTATGACGTCAGTCGTACCGAGGTCGGCGTCAGTCGCAGCAAATAGGTCAGCGTTGGTACGTAGCAGTTGTTCGAGTTCGTCTTTGCCAGCGCCCGTCAGATGCGACAGCTGGGCTTGCTCAATTGGGTCAGCGGGTGTGGTAGCCGGGGTCAAGTCAATGTCCTGTGACATGTCAACTAGGTCCTCCAAGTCCGTTTCGTCTATTTTCTCAGCGAATGCTATCACTTGATTGTGATACAACGTAAAATCTCTGGTAGTGGTATTTATGATCCTCACTGGTAAGCGCTTATGGCGGTCTGGTTTGGCCACTACCTCGGCTATAAACAATCCTGGCTCCTCGGAAATCAGTGGCATGTTGTCCAGAGACCGCACATAGCAAGTCTGTTCTACAAGTTGAACTCTGTTCACAGCTGCTGGACACTCCACGACCGTATTGGCCGGGATATGAATGCATCCTTTTATTGTGACTAGTGAGCTCGCCTGCTCTAGACTAGTCGTTCGCTGGGAGCGAAATGGAACCATGTTTCCTTCAATGCATAAGACTTTTTCTTCGAAATCTAATTTTGCTCCGAACTCGGTCAAGAAATCATTTCCCAACATGCACTGTGGTGTCAGGCCTTCTACGATTTGGAAGCTGAAAGGTTTTCTGAACTTACTCATTTCGACTCTGAACGTTCCTACACCGATATTTTTCAAGCGATGCCCGCTGGCTGAAATGAGTGGAATGCGGTCTTTTTGATCTCCTGAAAATCTGAGGGTTTGATCCTCTGCAATTTTGTCGAAGAACTCCTTTGAAATTAGCGAGATATCTGCGCCAGTATCCACCAAGGTGTATGCTCTCTGATTACCAATTTTAAGCCAGCACACAGGAGTGTTGGGTTTGATGCGAATTTGTTGAACTCGGTCCTGTTTCAGTTTCCGTTTTTCGGGGTTTCGTTTCCTCCGGATATTTTTCCTTTCCTTCCTCTGTGGTTTCTGTTCCTGTTTACTTTCGGCTCCATCGTGGTGGTCGTTCACCATGGAGCTTTTCAGTTTCCCGTCTGTCTAGGGGGATTTGGGCAGGAACGACACTGGCGTCCGATGCGTCCAATTTTGGTGCATTTGATGCATATCGGTCTGCCATCGGTGGTCCATTGGAATGAGGTGCCGGGCTGATTTGGCTGTTGTGGCCTCCAAACTCTGGGGCCTGCAAGGGGGTGCTGCGGAGGAGGTCCATAGCTGGGTCCGGGGACAAGGTCGTGGTGGGCGCGGATACTGCGGGTAGGATGGGTGGAACACTCGGGGTCCAGGCTGAGGTTGGGGTTGTGGTTTTGGGGGTCCTGTTTTTGCGCTGCTAGCTTCGACACCGTTTCGCTCAGAGATACCACTAGCTTCTCTAATTTATCCATTCGATCGTTTCCTGATTGAATCACATCGACATCCATTGGCTCATCTTCCTGTTTCGGTATTCCCCAAGTCAAGAGAAGTGTTCGCTCCAAGTTTTGTTCGCGTACTGCGAATTGTATCGCCTCTTCTAAGTTCCGGAAAGGGTGTCTGTACAACTTGGCGGCCAGCTGATTACTTTGCACGCCCTTATTGAAGATGTCAATAAGTATTTCCTGCGTGGCCGGGCTGGTCATATCCGTGTATGCGTCTTTGGCTAGAGTGAGGACTCGTTCCGCAAAATTCTGAACAAGTTCGGCGCGATGCTGCTTTAATTTTCGCAAGGCTTCCTGAGAGCACTTTTGATCCGCTAGATCTGAATATCTTTCTTTCATAATGTGTTTGATCTCTACCCAGGTTAAATTTGGTTGCTGAGTTAGCATTCGTTGCAGAAATTCAGCTGCAGGTCCATCGAGGGTTTTCAGACAGATTATTCTGAGCTGTTCGTCGTCCATACTGAAGCTCATGCGATCCAGTTGTTTTATCCAGGCACACCTTTTGTAATGACTTTCTCCGGTAAATGGTTTTATGTTTTGGCTTAAGCCTTGAGCACGCATCTCCATCCTTATCTGGTTAAAGCTATCCGATAATATTTCAAAAGTAATTTCAGCCATGATTCTTTATTTAGCTCTCAGTATTCTAGTACGTTTAATTTTCGCAAGTTTTGTGGAGAAACTGTCTCGATTATGCTTCCTAATTCACGTAAAAATTCATCCGTACAGTATTCAGTACACAGCGAGCATTTGACTATACGATCCTATGACAATTATATCGGTTGTCAAAATTAAAACGGGGGTATTTGGAAGGATTTTCGGAATTTTTCCGGGCTTACTGAATTGCTGAGGTAGCCGTATGTTCCTCGTCCTGCAGAAAGGCGTGCTGTTGTCTTATCCGGTCACGTCGCGGCACCAGATGTGGGGTAGTTCTCGTGGCTCGTGATGTAGTCTAGGAGTCTCGTTGTGGCGATAACTCCCGTTCAAAGTATTGCGGTACTTTAGCGTTATATTTGACTGTGTGAGTAAGGGCCGAAAAATGACAAGTGCCGACAGTATTTTGGCAGTTTCTGTCGGCACTATACGACGGTTACAACAGCGGCACGCCCGTACGTCCCGACCGTACAGCTCGCTCTCCTAGTCTGCCGGCCGACCGCCGCGGCCGACAGCGCGCGACGTCACACGTTACGCGCAGAGGCAAACCCAGTCGGTTTTCTCTGCAGAGCCGGCGGCTACCCACCGCCGGGCGACGGTCCCCTGCGGCCGCTGTCATTGGCGGCCGACGCCGCTCCAAGGCCGACCGCGGGTGACGTCACAACGTTACGACGGCAGAGGCTACCACCTGCGGCCGACTCACTCGACGTACCCCGGTTGGCTGAAGGCCACATAACACGCGTAAAACATGAACAATGTTACAGAAGCAGAAAACCAGAGCAGCAAAGCGAGCAAAATAATTGGATTTGGCTAGGAACAGTAATGGGGACAGCAAACATTCTTTGATTTTTACAAGCTGAGTAATGAGTAAAGTCTCTAGCACAATTGGTCCACTGGAAGTAAATGGGACCATATTGAATGAGGATGGTGAGATGATTGAGGAGCTGAGCAAGCAGTTTAAATCAATGTTTACATTGGAAGATATGACTGATCGGCCAACCGTACACCACAGTTCAGTGACAGGTGATCAGATAAATGATGTTGGTTTCATTGATAGTGATTTTGTTCTCAATCATATCAGGAAAATATGGCTAAACAAGGCAGCAAGACCTGATGAAATTTATGATAGGGTATGGCGGGAAGCCGAAAAGGAACTGGCAATTCCACTTAGTATAATATTTTGTAGATCAGTTTCACAAAATAAAATTCCAACAGATTGGAAAAGGGCAAATGCAGTTCCTATTTTGAAGAAAGGAGAAAGAGGGAAAGTTGAAAACAATAGGCCAGTAAGCCTCACATCCCTAGTCTGCAATGTACTCGAATCAATTATCAAGGATAGAATTGTTTGTTTTCTGGAAGGAAACAGATTGATTCAAGATACTAAACATTAGAAAAGGGCGATCGTGTCTCACAAATCTCTTGGACTTTTTTAATTTCGCTACAGAACAATTTGATCAGAGAAATCAGGTTGATGTAGCATATCTTGACTTTAGTAAGGCCTTTGACAAGGTACCCCATAAACGGTTAATGATGCAGCTTCAGGTCCATGGTATTGCAGGTAGCATCCAAAAATGGATGGAGTTGTGGGTTTCAGATAGACAGCAGAGAGTGATGCTAAATGGTACAAAGTCATCATGGCAACATGTTCTTAGTGGAGTCCCCCAAGGGTCAGTACTGGGGCCACTATTGTTCATTATATTTGTAAATAACTTTGAAAGTGGCCAAAGCAGTAAGGTTTTGAAATTTGCGGATGATTTGAAGGTCTTTAGGGAAATAACAGGACACAATGAGCAGGTCTGGCTGCATAAAGACTTAGACGAACTTGTGAAGTGGTCCGGAAAATGGCAAGTGAAATTTAATTTTGATAAGTGCAAAATCATGCATGAAGGTAGGCAGCATATGAAGGATCCATACTTGATGGGTGGCCAAATACTATCTGTGACTCAGCAGGAGAAGGACTTAGGTGTTAATTTGAACACAAAATTGGGGACATCAGAACAGACCAAAGAAGCCAGGAAGAAGGCACTGAGAATGCTTGGGGCAATATATAGGAATGTATCATATACAAGTGAGGAAGTCACCAGGAAGCTTTACTGCGCATATATCAGGCCACATTTAGAATACTGTGTCCAAGCTTGGTCCCCTAGTTCTGAAAAATATTGTTGGCTTTTAGAGAGAGAGTACAAAAGAGGGCAACACAAATGGTTAATGGTAGGAGCAACGTGGCATATGAGGAAAGATTGAAGAAATTGAATGTTTTTACTTAGATATAGAAGGTTAAGAGGAGAACTCATCGAGGTCCTTATATTTGTTCATGGTCAGGAACAGGGATATCTCAGGGAAATGTTTGAATTGAACAGAAATGATGCAATTAGAGGTCATCAATTCAAAATTAAAGTTAATCGCAGCAAGACATGGTTAAGACAGTCTTTCTTCATCAACAGGGTAGTAGAACATTGGAACCAGCTGCCAGAAACCATTGTCAGTAGCATCACACTGAATGTAACAGCCAGTTTAATTTCCATGCTTGTTCTAGTAGAAGAAAGGATGGTATTGGATTTGCCGTATATTTTGTACGTAAAAACCTGCAAAACATACAGTAATGACTGGTTTCTGGTCCAATTCTTACAATGGCACATTGCTCACCGAATACGTTGCGACCCACCTTGACCACACCGGTAAGCCAATACCTACCTAATACGTGAGTAATGCAAACATTAACAATTAGGTAAAGCATTATTCGTTCCTTCACAGCTATGTCAAAAGAATACAAAGCTGATTACTAACCTTTGGCGGCTGTAAGGCTGTTCAATAATAATCCTTGGTCTTCCTATCTTTCTGATCCGTATGAGTCTAGTGCCATTCAAAGCACACGATTATTTTAGACACTTTTCTGGAGGCATGTTCCTCCGAGCGCAAGGACCGGTGAACTGGAGCCAACGCCCTCCTCTGGTCTGCTCGCGCCTTTTCTCACTTACAAACGCCGCGGTAACGCAATGTCGCCACAGCGTCAATCTCGTCGCAGTACACGACTGCGTCGGTCTCGCTCACTAAGTTCATCATCCAAAATACACTGGCGCCGTCACACTGAACATCTATAAAAACAGCACAGACACTCATTATAAGAAAAGAAAGCTTGCTTTTCGGTATTCCAGGGAGGGCTGATCGACGGATTTGGTGGGCAACTGGTTCAGTGTCCAGAGTGCAACCAAGAAGAGCCCTTGTGGCTCATAGTTTCACTGATCTTTTATGTATGTATGTCTTTACTCTCTCACCTGCTTCAGGTCCATGCCCTTTGGTGACTGGTGTCTGAAATTGGTACGATATATGTCAGAAACATATCACGCACGAAACACAAATGCAAAATGCACTCAAATGTAAAATTGGACTGCAAGTTCCGTGCATTTGAGTCTACTCATTCGGCCGCTATCCCGGAAAAAATGTGATGCAGGCTGCCGAAACCACCCCTCCCCCAGACCATTCGGCACTTCGAGGTTAAAAACATGAGGGGCCATGTTCCAAGTGAACCTCTACTAACATTGCCGCTCGCCTTTATCAGGCCCATGAGATTAAAGACCACATGTCACTTCCAAACTAAACGATTCACGAAAACGTCAGAATGGCCATTTCTTCAGCGGAGAAGATGGAAAGGTTATTCGATAGACGCTTGGAAAGTCGAAGGCCTGGTCCAGTGATACCGATGCCTTCCTTTGCCTCGTGTTTCAATCCATCTACTAGTGTTTTGTGGATGTTGTCATCGGCGAACTTGTGGAAAATGCCGAGAATATCCGCCGATGTGTTAGTGCATTTCTTTTCCGAGAGCAAGTACTGGACCTTTGGTTGACTGAGAGACAAGAATGGCCCAGTGGGAGGTCGAGCTGCAGTGGCTGGCATTGTGAGGTTAAAATCTGAGAGTGCTGTGCCAATCTGAATGCTTCTATGGTGGGGGTTTGCGCCCAAATCGGTTCTTGTCGTATATGTCAGGCGTAAAGCAGCGCTGTGCCGGATTATTTTTAATGGATTTGAATTTGACGTGGCAGCGACACAGCTGTTGTTTCGTCCTGAAGTGGAGTGGAGGCGTGTTTGAGTCCACTAGAAGACTGGCTTTCGGTGTGGCGCTAAGGGCACCTGTGGCTGCTCTGATGCAGCTGTTTTGGATGATTTCTAACTTTTGTTTCTGGCTTTCTGAAATAGTGGCAAAGATGATGCTCTTGTATTCTAGGATGGGTCGTATGATTGATGTGTAGAGCCGAAGTAGTGTTTTCCTGTCCCCGCCCCAATCTGTGCCTGCAAGTGCACTGATTATGTTGACGCGCTTCGCGCATCGCTTCGCGCATCGCTTCGCGCATCGCTTCGCGCATCGCTTCGCGCATCGCTTCGCGCATCGCTTCGCGCATCGCTTCGCGCATCGCTTCGAGATGGATGTGGTGTGGGTGTTGACGCTGAGTTTTTCGTCTAAATGCACTCCTTAGAACTTAAAGCTTTTCACCTGTTCGATGGCATTGCCATATATTTTAAGTAGTGTTGTAGGCGCGGGGCAGAGACGACTGTATGTTACGGTTGCCGATTTTCTGCGGACAGAGTGAAGCCCCAATTTTTGCACCACTTTGCAATGTGGTCTAGACCTGCTTGAATGACCTTTTTCAGCTTTTAGGAAGCATCGTGATGTTGTCCAAATGGCTATGTCGTCCGCGAAAAGTGAGTATTGAAGTGAAGTATCAGTGTGGTCAGCAAGTATGTCGTTGATCATGATGATGAAGAGGCTCGGTGAGAGCACGCTCCCCTGCTCTAGGCCCTGCTCCTGAGTTGTGGTGTTTGATGTGGCACCGCCGCATCGTGCCTGGAGGGTCCTGTCTCTGAGGAAGTTGAGAATGAAGTGTGCCATGTGTCCGCGTAGGCCTATCTTGTAGAGTGTGTGTGTCAGTGCAGACTTGTGTACCCGGTCGAATGCGGCAGTGATGTCTGAGTAGACAGCTTTTGTGTTTGCGTTTGATGCGTAGACCACCTTTGATGTCATGCATTAATCTAAAGAGATTGTCTGTAGTTGATTTTTGACGCTGGAAGCCGCACTGGTATTCGTCGAGCAGGTCGTTGTGTTCCACAAATTTCCTCAATCGTGTGTTGATCATGCGCTCGACCAACTTGCTAGCGCAGCTAGTAAGTGAGATGGGTCTATAACGTTTTGGGGTGGAATGATCTTTGTGCGGCTTTGGCAATGTAATGACTACGCTCACCCGCCAGGATGCGGGAAAGGTGTCGCTTTGGTACAGTTCATTTATGGCCGCTATTAGGTACGTTAGGGAATTTTTGCTAAGACGTTTAAGAAACTTATAATGGATGTCGTCCGGCCCAACCGACGTGTTTCCACACTTGCTGATGGCTAGGTGTAATTCTTGCATAGTAGACGACTGATTGTAGATTTCTCTATTGCTAGAGTCAAAATTTGCTTTGGATGCAAGGGCGTCTAGAGCGCTTACTATAGAGTAACTAGTGTCGTAGTTGCTGTTGCCAGATACGATACGCTGGCGTAGTGTAGTTTAAAGTGGTCTACGACTTGTTGTGGGTCAGTGATGTGATGTCCTTTCACCGTCAGCTGGGGGAAGGGGCCTGGTGGTGAGCGTTTTAGGTTGGAACGCTTCATCAGGTCACAGATTTTGCCAATGGGGGCGAACCTATTGAATTGAGAGGCAAAAGACTGCCAAAAGTTTTGGCGTGCTGTTCGAATTGTGTACCGGCAGTGTATTTGAGATTGTCTGCATGCTGATAGGTGTGATTCGCACACGCATCTTTTGAATTGTTTGTGGGCACGGCGCCGTGCGGCGATGGCCCTTTGACAGTCCGGGGTCCACAATGGCGTAGATGCCTTTTTCCCAGGTTTGTTACTTTTTGGGACTGAGTCTCGTGCTGCTGAGCTGATGGCCCTTAGGACTGTCTCGAGTTTACTGGTATCTGAAGTTGCTAGGTTGAGGTCCACCTGATCCTCGAATTTAGTCCAGTTCGCTCATTTCAAGTTCCACGATGGTCTTACTAACTTAGTGTGGTGAATAGCGTCCGTGCTGAGTCTAATTGTAATTGGCCGCTCAGCCCGGGAACGTCTGAAGCTGACCAGTCAAATAGTGAGCTAAGACGTTGGGAGCAGCACGTTAAATAAATGCAACTGTCCGATCCTCCTAAGGTTGGGTTGTTGTGGGTGTCGGCTCCGCTGTTAAGAAGTACTAAGTTGTGGTCCGAAATAAACTGGTGAATTTCGCGAACTGTGGAGTCAGTCAGGTCGTTTCCCCAGGAGGGGTGTTTAGCATTAAAGTCTCCTATAATGAGAACTGGTGGAGGTGCCTGAAGCAGCAAGTCGCTCAACCCCTGTGGTGTGGGGGTTTCAGCTGACGGCGAGATGTATAGTGAGATGACTGTGGTTTGGCAATGGACAATTTTTTGGCTGACTGCTACGCAATTCAGGGAAATATTTAACGTTGCTGCACGATGAGGTATGCTGTTTGCAATGGGTCTGCGCCCCATTTCCTATGTGGACCGTTTACGTTGTCGACGTGTCAAGTGTAATCTGGGATTTTGTTCCAAGTGGAGTCAGAATCTCGAAAGTGAGTTTCTTTGAGCGCAGCTAGTGATGGTTTCTGTTGCAAGAATTCATATTTGAATTCTATGAACTTGCCTGGAAGGCCACCGGTGTTCCATTGCAGAAAAGGTCCCATTGCCGAACACGCTTAGTGACTGTTGGTGTTCCTATACTGGGGTGATGTTCGTGTCGAGTTGGGGAGAAAGGTTGAACCGGTGAACGGAGAGAGGGTTGGGAGGTGACCCAGGCAGGGGTGGTAGCCTGGACCTGGTCGCACGGGTCCTGGGAGGTGATTGGGTGGAGTGGCGGCGGGATTTGCGCTTCGGAGGTGCGGTGGGTTCGGGCGGAATTCGTTGGTCTGGAGTTGTGGATTCCACGGGCTTGGCAAGGGTGGTAGGTTCAGTCTGAGTGCTGGCCTGAGACGAGGTTTTGGAGTGGGATTGGGTGGGTGTGCAGGAGGTGGTGGCCGTGGACTTGCGGGTGGTCTGGGTGGGTATTGTGGTGGCCTTGGTTCTAGGCCTTGGTTTGGGCCGGCCGGATCGGTGTGGTAGGGGCCGAGGCCCTGGAGGAGGCAGTGGAGGGAAGGCTTCAGGGTGACGAGGTGGGCCCTGGCCGGTTGGAGACAGTGACGCGAAGGGGTACGGCCAGGTCCTGTGGGGGATGGGTGGGTGCCAGTGGGGGATGGGATGGAGACCGGGTTTGGGTCTGATGGATGTTGGAGGAGGGATGATGCGGGGTAGATATGGGAGGCGTGCCTGAGGTGGGGTGGTGGTGGGCATGGACCAGGTCTGAGATGGGGTGGGAAGGGAAGGAGGCCCAGTCCTCGGTGGGGTGGACGTGGGAAGCCGGGCCCGCGGTGGAAAGGGTGTGGGAGGACGCCGGGTCGAGGGTGAGGGGGAGGTGGATATGGGCCAGGTCTGAAGTAGATTGGATGTGGGAGGAGGCCAGGTCCGTGGTAGGGTGCCGTGGGAAGGAGTGGTGATCGATGAGGTCGAGAGGCGGTGGGCCGGGGAAGTCGGGGATCGGTGGGGCGGTTGAGGCGAGGGTCGGCGGAGCGTTGAGGAGGGAGGTGTGCCGGGCTCCGGGAGCCGGCTGCTGGTGGGATGGTAAGGCGGATGAGAGCTGGTGTTGGAGGGGGTGTGGGTTTAGGTGTGGAGAGCGTCGCTGCGTAGCTTCGCCCGACGGTAGGTGCGGAGTGGGAGGTGCAGTTGTCGCTGTGTGAGTGACAGTGGTGGTGGTGCGGCGTAGATGCTGCCGTTCTGTTCCATGTGGCACCCTGTGAGTTGCCACATACCGGCACTCCTCCATCTCGTATGCCCACTTGGGGCAATCGGGATCGGTGACGGGGTGCTGCCCATCACAGCCTGCACACCTCCTTTTGGAGGAGTTGTGTGTGTGTTGCTGTGTTTGGCCAGCCTGCCACCTGTAGGTGATATCGGCTGTTTCCGGAGTGTGGGTGTGAGTATAAAATGGTAGGAGGATTAGACGGGGGGAGGGGGGGATAGATTACTTGTTTTGTTGAGCGATGTTCAGGTAGAGTCGTAGTCATCTTAAAGAGTTGAGTTGGTCCTGATGGCTTGAAGATGTAGAGATGGCAAACAAACATACAAACAAAAGAGAGAGAAAGACGAAAAAGAGCTCAACAAAATTAATCACAGTGTATGACATGCCATGTGTTCTTGCAATGTTCACTTGAAAGGCGATGACCCTACCCCTCCCCCAACTACGCCCCGGCACCGCCCGGACCACCATCTTCAACTCATCTACCAAGACGTAAACAGCCGATATCACCTGACGGTGGCAGGCTGGTAAACTTCAATCAACAACAACAACAGGCACATCGTAGGCCTTCTTGTGTATGTGGACGTGTGATGACAGGTGTTGCGAGTCGAAAGTCAGTACTAGAAGTATGCGAGTCGAACGTGCCTCCCGTTTAATCTGGCTGATTGTACCTGTGGCGTCCAGGAGGGCTGAGGCGTCGAACAGTGCGGCGATGCTGTCAAGTGGTAAGTTATCCAGCTCTTGGGCGCAAATGTAGCCCCGGCTGGTGCTAAGAGTGCGGTGTAACGTGAAGGGGCAGCGCTGATTATTAAAGGTCGCTGTGTTTAGCAGAGTTTGTGTGTCCGCGCTGCTCTGTGTTTGGACGATGATGTGTGTGGTGTGCATGTGGACTTTTAAGTGTGTTGAATTAAGAATGTGTCCGAGTGTCCTCTCGAGAGGGAAAGGAGACTCCTGTGTGATGTTGTGCCCCGTCTCTGTGCACGTACCTACTAGGTAGGTGCCTTGTGTGGTGCTGGCGGCGGGCGCCATGGTGAGTAAGGGTAGGTCCCCCCCCCGCAGGTGTCCCTCCTGACTGAAAAACTACCCGGATTCGTTGCACCCTGGACAGAGCTTTCGCTCTCTGGTCCCTGCCCCGGCCGCAATGGCCCAAGACAGTGGGCTCGACACCGTTAGGTTTCCTACGGGGGGGGGGTAAAGGTCAGCTGGGAGACAGAGAGGAGTTGGGGATTTGGTGTGGGAGGTTTTCCTTCTAAAGTCGCAGGAGTGCTTCTCTAGGGTCCCTGAAGCTCTTCGTGTCTTCACTTCTTCTGCTGCTACAGGTTTGTATTCTACTCAAACCTTGGACCTTCCTGCTACTCTTCTGGCTTGCTGACTGCGGGCGTCGATCGTGCTCTGAGAAGATCTGTGTCTGATCTCAACGCCCGCCCGTGTCGCACGTGGGCGGAGGTCCTGGTGGGTCGATCATTTTTTCCATCTTTAACAGAGGCAATGTGCCATCCGCTAGAGGTTTGTTACGTTAAAGAATGGGTTACGTTAATCCGGCTTATGTGGCATCCGGTTATATCAAAGAAGCAAGAGAGGAACGATGAGACGCCGGCAAACAAAGAACGTGGCGTAAAGGGCCGATACATATATAGCATACAGGTTCATACACGGACATACATACATACATACACGACAATCAGAAGGACACTTGGAGGGTGGACAGCATGCTAACCTGCGGAGAGGCTCCATTGCCCACCTGCGACCTGAAAAGCGAAGCGGAGGCCCGGCGCCCAGGGCGAGTCGTAGGCGTCGGACCGGACCTTGTAGGTGTAGGTGTATGTTTGAGTTAAAGCTTTGAAAAACCTGAGAAGGGGAAAAACCAAGCAGCTTGGAAAACCCGTAGGTAAAAAACCAAGGGCAATATATGAGGAGAATCTTCCGCTTTTACCAAATTCGATCGGTCTCTTCCTACCTAGTGTAAAATATTATATAGGTATGTGTCTTTCGACGACGGAGAGGAACACGTATGTAATGCAGTCATACAGCTAACATAGGGTACAACGCGTGTCATATATCCATCAACTTCACATCAAATCAGGTGGAGCCAGGTAACGTGTGACAGATAAATGAAATCAGTTCGGAAAGCTTGGTATTGTGTAAAAAGCGGAGGAGCAGCTCGAAGAGTGCCGGGTGGTCATTCCCGAGGAGTGCCCGGAGCGATATCTGCGTATGGTTGCAGTTGAAATAGTGGAGAATAGCGCTGCTATGAGGAGCATATGTTGGACATGTGAGTAAAACGTGGGCGACAGTGATGCGAACTCGGCATGTGGTGCAAATCGGGAACCAACGTGATCGATGAAAAGTATAATTGTGTGTTAAGCTGGTGTGTCCGAGGCGACGTCTGGCAGGTATCACCTTATTCAAACGGAGTGCTGGTGGGAAGAGGGCCAGTTGGAGAGTGTGGATTTGATAGTGCGTAGATGTGTGGTGTCGTGTGACCAGCAGGCTTGAAAGATATTTGTGGAGTAACATATTGGCTACAGTAAGGAGATTACCGAGTGGTTCTGGGGCACAATTATCCTGAGATAGGTCAATTGCCGCCATTGCAAGGCCGTCCTCGCGCTCATAATCCGGGATACCGCTATGTCCAGGAATCCAGAGAAGAGTGAGCTGTAGGTGTGCGTGGTTGTCATGATAGAGGTGTCGGATGGCGTGGAGTGTGGGGTGTGTGGTGTTGTGCATGGCCGCGAGGGCGTCAACGGAGGATCGTGAGTCAGTGCAGTTTGTGGTAGGGGTAGTGAGTGATGTGTCGTGCGATGATGTGTGGGAGGCAAGTGAGTATGGCGACTAATTCTCCTGTGTATACCGAATGATGTGGTGTTAATTTGGTTTGGCCAGTGTCGGGCCCACCGCACCAGGCGGCGCCCGTACCATTGCTGGTACGGGAGCCGTCAGCATAAAATAATGTGTATTGTGGGTGGGCCTCTTGATATTAAAAAAATATTGACTTGAACGTCGATGGGGGTAAATAGGGTTTTGTTTTGCCAAAAGAGATACTCGACTTTGGGATGTTTCATGTGTCAGAATGGGAGGGGGGGAGGGGAATTCAGTCAAGGGTAACATCGGGAAATTTTAGGGTGGATTTGAGAACCTCAAGTGAATAGCAATGCTGTATTTATTTATGTTTTTGTAGAGCCGAACCGGGGGCTTAGACCATGCGACATTGGAGAGGTGATTTAGGTGTGTTGTTGTCCTGAAGTGGTATCTAACGAGTTGTAGTGTTCTGCGGTGTTGTAAGCTAGAGAGATTGACCTCACCTCGGAGACTAGTGGTAGGTGTGCTGCGGTGTGCTCTGATGATGAGGCGGACTTTGTGTGCATTCTAGTGATTTGGTGAGTGCGGGGATATATGATCGAAGATAAACGCATTGTATTCTAGGATTGAATGAATCAGGGCAAGGTACATTTTGCTAATAGTAGTCCTGTCTGCACCCCCGTCGCGACCGGAGATGCAGCGCAGGTTATTAAGACGAACAGCGCAGTGCTGTTTAATATAGGTAATGTGGGGGCCAAAATAGAGTCCTTTGTCGAGCATAATTGCGAGATATTTGAAGGAGGTTTGGAGGAAGATAATTTCATCACGATAGCGGAGCGGTTTAGTAGGGGGATATATCTGTGAAGCCTGGAAAAAAGCATTGTGACCGATTTAGTGGGGGAGATCTGTAGCCCCCAGAGGGAGCACCATGAATCAATGTGATGCATGGCGAGATGTATGTAATGGTTAGCTGTGTCTGCTAATGGCTGGGTGCACCAAATGGCTAAATCATCGACGTATATATAGTATTTTAGAAGGGGAGAAATCATGGGAAGTTGGTCTAAAGCATCGTTAATCATAATGAGAAATATGGTTGGTGACAGGATGCTGCCTTGCGGCACGCCTTCCTCAAGAGTGTGAGGCTGGGAATAGATGTTGCCGCAGCAGACGGCAAAGGAACGGTTTTTGAGAAAGTTGGCGATGAAGGTGGTCATTCCGCCCCTTATACCTCTTTGATGTAATTTATTTAAAAAGGCAGAGCGGTGTACTTTATTAAATGCGGATTTTAGATCTAAAAAGGGCGATAGTTTCGGATTTTTTTTCGCGAAACCATGCTGGATCGAAACTACAATTTCGAGCAGGTTGTCAGCGGTGCTTCGCCTGGGCCCGAAGCCGCTCTGAAAAGGGGAGAAAATTTTGTTGTTTTCAAGATAGACTCTACGGTCAAGATAGACTCTACGGACTACGTTGTTCGGCTAAACCATTCTACTCATCTAACGGACGTCTGGTCGCGCATAAAGCGAATATCTGGGCGCTATACCACAACTCCCCAGCCGGTATTGCAAATACGTGGTGAAGCCATCATGAACCCTTCTGAAGTCGCCAACGAAATCGGAAAAGCCCTCTCAGAACGCAGCAAAGGCGAAAACTACGACCCTGATTTCTTGCGGCATCGCGTCCGCAGCGATAAAAACGTGGTGAATTTTTCCACTCCAGAACAGCTTCCATACAACGAACGATTCAACAAGGCCGAATTGATCTCAGCAATCCGTTCACTCAGGAACGTGTCTGAGGGTCCAGACCTGGTTCACAATCAAATAATTGAACACCTTCCACCATGCGCACAAGATATCTTACTGACTTCTTTTAACTCGCTGTGGGAGAGTGGCGAATTTCCGGAGGCCTGGCGGGAAGCCATAGTTATACCTGTCCTGAAGCCTGGAAGGAGTGGACTCGTCCCGCTGCACTACCACCCCATATCTCTTACGTCATCGATGTGTAAGCTGATGGAGCGAATGGTGAATGTTCGGCTATGTTGGTATCTGGAGGACAAGAACGTTTTATCAAATGAACAGTGTGGTTTTAAAAAAAAAACAGAAGTACGATTGATCATCTAGTCGCACTTGACACTGCAATTCGAACAGCTTTCGCACAACATCGACATGTCGGAGCTGTGTTTTTTGACATCGAAGCTGCTTTCGACACCACAAGGCGACATGGAATTCTGATGAAGTTACGTGACTACGGCCTGCGAGGATGTATGGCTGTCTTTATACAAAACTTTCTAGCAAACCGTCGGTTTCGGGTTCGTGTTGGCAAGCGACTCTCACGATGGTACAAACAGGTTAACGGGATTCCCCAAGGCAATGTGCTGAGTGTGGCCCTGTTTGCCATCATCATCAACGACATCGGATCCTGTCTGTCGCCGTCAATATCCCGTTCACTATTCGTAGACGATTTTACGATCTGGTCATTCAGCACATCGACACCAATATTGCAGCGGCAGTTGCAGCTTGCTGTCGCTAGGCTGGAGCGTTGGACGAAGGTGAATGGCTTCAGTTTCTCGACGACAAAAACGGTCGCTGTGCATTTCTGCCGGCGTCGAAACTGTCCGGATATGAAAATCAGGCTATATGGTTCGGAATTTCCAACAGAGACGAATGTCAAATTCCTCGGCGTCTTCCTAGACAACCGTCTTGCATACAGGCATCACTTTAGGATGCTCAGATATAGGTGTTTTAAGTCTATGAACGTTCTGAAAGTGGTTGCGCGTACGTCGTATGGGGCCGATAGTCCAACCCTGCTGTAGCTTTATCGCTCCCTGATTCGGTCAAAATTAGACTACGCATGTTTTGTCTATGACGGCGCAGCTCTGACCACCAAACGAACACTAGACACCGTACACCACTCAGCACTCCGTATCTGCACCGGCGCCTTTCGCACCACACCGATTTCTAGTATATTGGTAGAGTCCAACGAACCAGCTCTTTATATGCGTCGGGAACAGCTCGGCATGCGGTATGCCTGCAAGCTGCACCAATTCCCAAGTCACCCAACGTACCGTTCCGTGTTTTCGCGAAGTGTCCTGGCTCTCTTCAGAAGACGACGGCCTGTGAGCTGTGTTCCCTTCTGTGTCAGGATTCGGAAACTATTTGAGGACAGTGACATAAGATTACGCGGAGTGATGCGCTTCGGAACGATGAAAATTCTTCCCTGGACACTGGCATCTCCAGATATTGACATTTCGCTGTCATATCTCAAAAAGTGCACGGTCGTTCCTGAGGAATTCAGACTAAGGGCACTAGAGTTAATGGCATCTTACAGTCATTTTACAGGCACCTACACAGATGGATCCAAGACCGAGTCTGGTGTTGGCTGTGCGTTTATAATGGGCACAGTCGTCAGGACGTTTCCGCTTCCGCCGCATGCATCTGTATATACGTCTGAGTTGGTTGCCCAAGACAAGGCACTAAGTTTCAGTGAAACATGTGATGACACGAGGCATATAATTTATACCGATTCTCTTAGCAGTCTCATGACTATAAAAGCGTTTTATCCGTCGAACCCACTTGTACAAGATATTTTACGTAGGCTTACACTGCTGACCTGCGCTGGAAAAACGGTTATTCTATGTTGGATTCCGAGCCATGTCGGAATCTGTGGGAACGAGGCAGCGGATGCTGCGGCGAAGCGAGGTGCACGGGCCCCGTGAACACGTTACCTCCCGCTTCCTGCCAGGGACTTCTACTCATCTGTCAAAGGTTCTATTTCGGGCAAGTGGCAGCAAACTGGAACTCTAACAAACAACAAGTTGAAGACTGTAAAGCCCTATATTGGTGAGTGGGTTTCATCATCACACCGAAACAGAGGCCACGAGGTGTCCCTGTGTCGCCTGCGTTTGGGACATACTTATGCGACACACACCGGTATCTCCTCAGCGGTGACGAGACACCACGGTGCCCGAGGTGCACCGCACTAATGTCAGTGCGACACATTTTAGTATCATGTCCCCGTCTTGCCCACGAACGGAGACGTCACTTTGGACGTACCTCTGTCTCGCTTCGGGAAGTATTAGGGGATGAGTCGGACATTGTTCAATCAGGAGAGCTTTTTAAATTCCTCTTGAAAGTTGGGTTTTCCGGGATTTACACCGGTCATTAACATGCTGCTGCAAACATGGCTAGCACCAGTTTTATTATGAACAGATTCGACATCATCGTATAACTCGTTATCCGAACTGACGTTCACTCGCTCTTATGTTTAGATGACTGAGTTATGGGCGCGAAATGAGCTATGCAGTCGATGCGCCCCTAAACCACAATAGCTAACTAACTAACTCAAGATAGACTCTGATTCTTCCATTGAACATACGCTCAAATATTTTGCAAGCACAACTAGTGAGAGAGACAGGGCGATAGCTGGAGGGGAGGTGTTGGGGTTTGAAAAGTTTAGCGATAGGAATGATAGTGCTGGAAGACCAGGAGGCTGGGATAGTACCGTCAGTCCATAGTTGATTTAGTGCCGAGAGGAGGTTGTCTTTGCCTGGGTCAGAGAGGTTTTGAAAGAAGGGATATGCAGTCGATCAGGTCCAACAACTGTATTGGTTAATTTGGAGAGGGATGAATTTAGTTCATAGAGGGTAAAGAGGGCGTTGTAGGTCTCAGAGTTGTAGGTCATCTTTACCAGAGTCAGAGCGATTTTGAAAGAAGAGATATGTCAAGTGATCAGGTCCAGGAGATACCTTGGAGAGGGATACATTTAGTTCGTAGGGGGTAAAGTGTGCGTTGTAGGGTTCGGAGTTGTCTGAGTCGAAGTGGCAAGTAGCAAGAGTGTCGCGAAGGAATGAGGTGGTATGCTGTGAGTATTTAGCGTTGGAGGATATGTCAGAGTAATAAGTGACGAAGTGTTCCGCAACGGCTGTAGGTTCTGTTATTTTCTGTTGATTAATTGTCAGTTGTGGGAATGCGCGGTGTGGGGCTCTGCCGTCATTGGAGAAGGAGCGAATTTGAGTCCAGATTTTAGAGATGGTGCTATATATATTTATATATATATATATATATATATATATATATATATATATATATATATACTCTTTATCTAATATTAAAAAAAACCCTCCCTAACAAATATATATTTTTAAACCCCCCCCCCCCCCCCCCCCCAACCAAACCCAAAACTTTAAATTAAATATATTTTATCTCTCTCCCCCCACCCAAATCAAAATTAAATTTATTTTAATTAATTTGGGTTTTATTGAAAGGAAAATATACATAAAATAAATTTTTTAATTTTTTTCTTTTATTTTTAAATTTAAAAAAACAAAATAAAAAAATAAATAAAAATTTTATTTAATTGAATTTTTTTTTTATTTTATTGGTATTGTAGGGGTGGCGGCTCTGCCGTCGGTGGGGTGTGGGGGTGGTGGCTTCGGTGGCTTGGCGGGTGTGGGGTGTTTGGGTGTGTGGGGTGTGATGGGGTGTGTGACTGGGGAGGCTGCGTGACAATTTGGGCTCTATCTTTACTGAGAACACTTTAGCAAGGCTGAGCATGAGCTGACTCTTGACTTATACAGGGCTAATTAAAACTGAGCTAACTGACTCCATTGCTGATTATACATATGTCAGGGGTGTGTTGTGCTGTGTTTTCCCGCCACCTCCACCACACATTCCCCAAACCCCAGCCGGCTTGATGTTGTTTGAGCTACCGTCCCTAACACGAATTTATATGTGTGCGAGGTCAAAGTTTTGGGAACACCATATAGGTAAATGAGTGCGTCTAGCCAAATTAGAAAGATTACGTTGTATTTAGAAAAAAATATGATAAGGCAATTTGCCCTTGGTTACAATGAAATGTTCCGAGATGGGACTTTTGGAGGCTAATAGTAGTATAATTTTGTACAATGTACCGCACGAAATAGGTGCCTGTGATTGAGCCCCAAGCGGCTTCCGCTGGTCCTTAAAGCTACCTAACACACATTCATTCTCCTCATTCACTTCACATTCGTTCGTCCCATTCATTCTTTCCTTATTAATTAATGAAATGCTTGGTCCCCAAATTTGACTCCCTCCCCCCCCCTTCAGCGGTACACAAACACATATATCGCGGACCATTGCTCTTTTTGTGGTATATTGGCCGAATATGTAAATCTTCCACTGCCATCATAGGTGGTCTCGCCATTATGGACAGTGTTCCTCGCCTGGATGAAGGCTTAATGCTACGAGGGGGCTCATCGTACTGGCTCCGAGGGCTTATACAAGTGCTCTGGTATCTTTGACTGACCTACCCTAGCTTTAAATGAAAGGTCGGTGCCGCGCCGGGCCTTATCCGCCGTATACTGATACTGTGCGACCAGGTAAACGTGCTCACGAGCGGGCACGGATCCCTACCACGTTGGGCACGTCCCCTGGCCGTCTTTATAACCTAGCCTGCCCTACCCTTTCAGCCTCGGGGCTTATGGCACGCCAAATCCGTCCGACCTTCCCCCCGCCCCGAAGGCTACACGGTTCCGTGCCGAAACGTATAGCGAACGGGGGGCGGACTCACGACCTTGCAGTGTTTTGCTTTAACCTAGTGTTTGGCGCCAAACTCGACGGACGCAAGGTGGGGCTCGACAGCCCATCCGACCTTGCATACTGTGCCCGCCACCAGCTGCACGCCTGGGTCACAGACGCCAGCGGGCTTCTGCAGTCAAAGAACCAGAGCATGTGCTTAATGCCCCCAAAGTATACGGTCATCGCACCCCTTATCGCAATTGGACATCATCCAAACGCAGATCATATATATTTATATAAACAACATTAATATTCTAGTCAAGTTAACAACTGGCTTTCACACTCATTACCCTTACCCGGGAACGTTTAGTTCATAAGAGAACGGCTAGCAGATCGTCTGCCTCGCTTCGGTTTCACCGCATCCCAGCGAGCGTGGGGCTCCCCCCTCGAGGGGGATTCCAAGTGGGCGGGGTGACCCTGAGGGCAGAGTCGGATGGCCCCGCCCCCAGATGGCCTGGGAGCCTGCCTCGTCTCTGCCGTTCGCTCTCCCTATCACTTGCGCCCACTATGTCGTCCGAAGAGGAACGCTGTTTCAGTGAAGAGGAGAGGGCCGAGGCCGAACTGATGTTCGTCCGGCTGGTCGACCAGGACCCCGACGACATCCCCCGATTTCTGCCCGAGGTCGTTTTAGACCTTGGGCCCGACGACTTTCGGGGCCTTCCCCACCTCCGGGAGATTGTGGCCCGGAGGCGAAGACGGCTGGGGAAAGCCCTTCACCCAGACCGGCATGGGGATCGTCACGAGGTGGCCTTGCGGTAAGTCCCCTCCCACTCCCGGAGTGTCATAGTGTCGTTAGTGTCCCCCCTCCCCCCTTTTCAGAATGTTTTCATAGATTTATCGGAATTCCGAAACCGCTCAGCCCTCTCTCCTTTGGAGAGAAACGGAATAGTGTCTTTCCCTTTATCCAACATTTGTGGGTTTTCTTAAACTAAGAAGGCGTCATTTATCCTGGGGCGCGTTCTGATGTCGCAATGTTGAATTCCACTACGGCTTTGTCGGGGAAGGAGTTGGTCACGTCGGCCCTCCTACTCTTGCTAACCACATGAACCTGTTACAGGGACGTCAACCGGGCTGCGTCCTTCTTGGACGAGTTTGGGGGGCGTATGCCATCTGGCGAGGTTACGCCCCCGACGTGTCACCGCTGCCACCCCTGCCCGACAGCGCCCTCGTTCGAGCGGCGGCGCGGACCACATGGCTGGCGCCGGAGGACCGGGCATCGCGCCTGGCCCCCTTGTTACGTGAAGGTGCCCTCGCGGCCCTTTTGAGGGATCTGGTGGCTGGCCGGAGCGCGGCTCAGGAGGGGCAGTCCGCCTCGTTGGTCGCCGTCGCAACACCTGCGATGGCGGCCATCACCGGCCCGCTGAGCGTCGGTGGCTCCACCCCCCCGGGGGTGGAGACCGCCCAACGGTTGGTGCAACTGCACCGGCTAGTAAAGGCATTTTGCGACGTTGACCTGGGATCGTTCCCGTATCGTGTACGCCGAAGTGTGACCAGGTTGCAAAGTCGCTTCCGGGCGAGTTTGGGAAATAAATAAAACAAAAACCATTTCTCAGCTACTACGTTTTCCTATCACCACGTCGGCGCTACCGCCTGTCGGAAGATGGGTCGGGGTGAAGATAGTACAACAGGGAACCAACTCATGAGGATCGCAGCGGCACGTGCTTTTCAACCCCTTCACGCGGATCATCGTTCAGTTTAGACGTAAATATCCTCCCCTCCGTCCACCTGGTAGCTGAGGCATCTACTACGCCCGCGTCGCTTCGGGAGGGTCGTATTTCTTACGTCATCCATTGACGTTAACTCCCCCCCCAAGGAGGGTCGGTGACTCGGCCTTCGGCTTCTAACCCCAATGCCATCTGATTTACCACGAAAGTTACGCCACTCAATGCACGTCTGGAGGCGCCCCCAGGGTTTGTGGATAACGGTGGGTAGTCAGGCGCATTACCTCTTTAGCTCCGGGGAATGTGAAGGTCGAACGCTTTGGACGAGGAGGGAAAAACATGGATATTGCAAGCACAGTTTTCAACGTGCTTGCTGTCAGACCGAACGATAATCATTTGCACGATCCATTCCGGCCGGTGGCGGTGGCAAGGCGGATATTGCACATACAGTTTTCAACGTACGGCATGTTGGGCTGAGCGATGGCCATTTTCACGACCCACCCAGCCCAGGGGCCTGCAGGTGGATATTGCTCGTACAGTTTTCAACATACGGCATATTGGGCTGAGCGATGGTCATTTTCACGACCCACCCAGCCCAGGGGCCTGAAGGTGGATATTGCTCGTACAGTTTTCAACGTACGGCATATTGGGCCGAGCGATGGTCATTTTCACGACCCACCCAGCCCAAGGGCCTGAAGAGAAGATGCGAGGATCTGATGTGTGCATAGTGCCTCCGTTCGGCATTGCAAACTATGCCCCCTTGCTTTATTCCAAGTATTCCTGTCACCGCTAATCCCGCCCGTCAATGGCTGGGCATCTGCTTCGTGTCTCGGCTGGTGTACTGAAACATTTCTATCATCACGGGTAATATATTTACATGTATTTACATTTTACGCCAACAGGACCGGGACCGATTCCTGGCACACGTCTTCGCCATCCTACCCCCTCCCCCATACATGCCTACCTACCCTACCCTGTGCGACGCCAACGCTACCGTCCGTTTCGCACGTCCCTCCCCGGCTAATCACCCCATCAACGACCGGGCGGTACTCTCGTGGGTTGGGGCGACGGCGCCGGGCGTGGAGAGTCTACACGGTTTCGATGTGTAGCGGCCATTGGGTAGCCCGAAGATGGAGGGAAGGCGTCGGTCTGTAAAGCACTCACATTTTCGCTGGTGATTTGATGCACGGTTTGTTCTCTTCTCGACTGTTTCGGAGACTCTCGTCCCATCGGAGGATGTGAGAGCGTTTTCGGTCGGTCTTTCAGTTTTGTTCGAGTTTCGGAAGCCCCGCCTCTTCTATTCGCTGGCCACTCCCAGGGCTTCGGATTGTGTTCTTGTTTTTCGATTGGTGGGAGTGCAGTTTTTTTCTTCCCCTTAGGCCGGGTATGTTATGAAATCGCCTGGGGCCGTCAGGATGGTCTGCCGGGACTGGAAATTTTCTTCTCAGCTGGCGGTGTTCCAGACCGGGGTCACCGATCCTTCTGTTGATCTAGATCAGCTTGTTTTCGCCCCTCTAGGGGCCAGCTGGGCGCGGAGGGAAAGAGGGTGCCAGGCGATTAGCCTGGCTCGCCGTGAGTTGTTTTGCTCAGATGCCGCCTTTGATGTTGTGTCGTCCGTGCCGCTGGAGTTCGTCTGCGCTTGGAAACAGGTGTCTTTGTTTTCGGTGAGTTGTCGTGGGAAGTGCAGAACGCTGTCCGACGCCGTCGCCCGGTTTCTACGTTTTTTAGAAAAGATAAAAATGTAAACCTGCTTACATTTTTTTTTGAACCCATGCTACACCGTTTGACATACAACTATATCCTTCTCCCGCTTTCCCTTCTCGGTCCCCTGGGATCCTACTCTAGTGCTAACGAACACAACGGAGAACACGTCAATCCTACGCGTACAATGTTCCGTGACATGCAAACATGACGGTCTTTAAAAAAAGGGTTTTCCAGGACAATTCAACTCATACAGTGCTGACCCGCCACATCTCCCCGTTCGCCAACGCCGCTGATGACAGTATTTGGTTCCTCGGTCGACACTCGGTGCATGTCACAAGGTTACCCGCATACACAGTACTATCTATCGCGCACGTTGTCACCATGTCTGCGCAGTTCATACGGGCGGCACTCGCAACCGGCCGAGCACTGTTTGCGTTGCAGTCCGTACCTCGGCCTCATTCTGGAGAAGCATTCGTTAGATTAGCATCCGTACTTGCTCCAGGCCTCCTCGTATCTCCTGCAGAGCCTTTTCAAGCTGGGCTATGCGTTGGGATATCTCGGCAAGTTCCGCGCGCGTGACTTCAGGAGGTCCGAGGGCTGGCTGTTTTGCTGGTGGGATGGCTGGCGCTGTCGGCAGGAGGTCGTGGAAGGCTCTGGTTGGCGAACGCTTTCTGGCGCATTTGCGCCTGAAGATCAGCCCGACCAGCAATCCTGCTAGTCCGAAGATGCTGACACCGGCCAGTGACGTGGGCAGGTGGGTGGTGATGGCGGAACTCCAAGTCGTTAGTTCTTCGGGTGGCTCCACCCAGTTCCTCAATTGTTCCTGGATTGCTGCCAGGGGGTTTGGGCGGAGGTTGTCAAGGGGGAGGTCGTTGAGGAACTTAGTGAGGTTAGTTGTGGGAAGGGATTTGTTTAGTTTGATTCTTGTAAGGAATGTACTGGCATCCAGGCTGTAGCTGAAAAAGGTGAGGTTTGTTAGCGGAATGTCAACGGCTGCTCCGGCTTTGGCTTTTAAATGAGCCGGTATCAGGAAGTGGTCTCCCGTAGCGGAACAACCAAATGGTAAGGCCAGTACGCCGGTACCTTGTAGTGTGAGGATCCTTCGGCGGATAGTAGGGCACCTGATTACAAAGGATTCTGTTTTGGGTAACACGTACACCCAGGACGTTTCTGAAATGGTAAAAAGGTTCGGTGACGGGTTAGAAATGTGCCGGCGACAAAATGCATCGGCCTTGCCGGTATCTTCTCGGAATGCATTATACAAGCATCCATCTCTGGTTTGTGTGATCAGAGGCGTGAAATCCAGACAGACTGTCCCTCCGCTGTACTTGTGGCATTGATTCACTTCTTCTTCGTTTAGCTCGAAGTGCAGGCGCTGGTCGTCTGAAATGGCTAGGTATTCCCTTTTCAACTCTGTGATCATTGCGAATGAAGTGTTTTGGAAATGGGTAGGGACTGGGATGGCTTTGTATAGTTGGAATTTTGAGTAGGGCTGATGACGGAGAGGGACCTTGGCGTGCACTTCCCATCCGTTACGTAATGGCACTGCTTTTGCATCTAGGAGTTTGTACAGGTCTGCTGCGGTGGAAGTGGGAGGAGTGGCTATGGTCCAGCCTTTGGGTAGTCGTTCCCCTATTTCCGTCAGGGCCTCCTGAAGCAGTCGGGGAGGAATGATGGCCGGCGTCAGCGTTCCCTGCTGTATGTGTGTCATGGCCCGCATGAGTCGCTGGGCTTCATCCTTGTATGACGTAACCGCAGCTCCTGCTATGCGAATAGCAGAAGCCACAGAGTCGCTGAGGTCCATTTCGCGCCGAATGTTTATGTGGACCTTTCTGTTGGTGTCCCGGTTGATGAGAACAGTACCTGCGAGTTTTTTCGTCTCTTCTGCGAGTTTTCTGATATTGAGTCTTTCTTCCTCAGCTTCCTTAGTAAGGGTGTTCATGACGGTGGCCTGTAATTTTACAACGTGGTGGAGCTTGCCGACTGCAGTGTGCACGCCCTTTAGTTCATTATGTAATCGCTTGGTGTCCTGCTCCGTGGATGTTCCGAAAAGCCATCGGAGTCCATCCCCAACAAAATTTATTAGCCCTCTGGTCTTCCTGGTAGTACCGAACTCGTATCTTAATTTGTCCATGTTAGCCTCAGCAACTGCCATGTCATGGGTCATCCATTTATGTTCCTGTGCCCACATGGTCTCGAGTTCTTGGATGAATTCCTGTCGTCTCCCTTCTTCTTCGGATGTACTAGTTAGGTTTCCTACTTTTTGTTGGACCCTTTCGCTCAGGGTTTCCAATGTGGAGGTTATTTTTTTCAAATCATGCTGTATAGTTTGTGACTGTTGTTTCAGATGCCCATCCTTCACTCGCATCACCAGGGTCCAAATGCCCGTTGCCAACACCAGTGGCCCTCTTGGTTTGAACAATATTCCCGTTGATAGATTCGGCTCCGTCTCTGGTTGTCGGGTGGCCGTAGCCCTCAGGGCGGCGATGAGTACTGCAAGCTTCCAGAGCCAGCTCCTAAAACAGGCACAACAGGAGTTGGTGCTTTCCGGTTAAGACACAATGCACATACATTGGCGAATGGGACACCGTCTAAAGTGTCTTGCGAAGGTTTGGAACGTGTGGTTAAAGGGGAGGAGTGAGGGCTGTGGGAGTTAGGTTATCTTTTCTACTGCAGGAAGTGGTTTTCACTTCAAGTCGATCGGGTATCTGGTGCGGGTCGCCTTTTAGTCCAGCCTTGTCAGCTCCAATAGTCTACGGCGTATCCTTTCCGACCTACGACGAGGAGGCGTCGTTGGTTGGTTCCCAGTTGCCTGGGGCCACACTGCGGGAGTGGCGCGACGGGGAGTCCGAGGTTGTAGTGGCGTCCCAGGAGACCCAAGCACGTGTGAGCTGGGGATTCCGAGTCTTGGCTGGACGGTAGGCGTGGGTGTACGGTGCCTCTGTTGTCTAACGGCATGCTGTTCTTGTGCGGCCTCTTCCTCGGAGGAGGTGCCCTCTGAGCACTGACCCTCAGGTGCCTCCCTGAAAGGTTTATACTTTGTTCGCTCCGTAGCCAACCACTCCTCAAGCTGGCGTCCGGGCTCAGTTTTTCGAACGGCTTTGTGCATCGGAGGGCTTGCCTCTGGTGCTTCTTCCGGCCAGACCAGTTCGGGTATGGCGATTTTTAGTCGGTTGATGTGGACCCTGTGGATTTTCCCCAGGCGTTGCGGGTGTTCAACCAGATAGTTCAGTGGCCCTATTTTTCGTACTATGCGGTATCCTGGTTTCCACGGCCGATGGAGTTTCTTGGTTTGGCCCTCCTGCACCCGCTCGTCCAGTAGCAGAACTTCGTCGCCGACTTTTAGTTCGGACTGTTTGCTCCGGCGATCGTGGTATCGTTTCTGAGCCTCGTGGGCTTCTGATAGCCTCTTTCGCACGACTGAGAAGGCGGTACGCATGCGGTTGATGGCATCGGGAGCAGTTTTTCTCACTTCTTGGGCAGGTTCGGGGTAGTCTTGCCGGTGCTCGCGAAGCATCAGGTCCAAAGGTGCGCGACAGGGTCGTAGGAACATTAGAAAGAAGGGAGTTTCTTGGGTGGTTGCCTGGGTCGTGGCCCTATAGGCGTGCATGACGTAGGGTAGGTATACGTCCCAGTCACGCTGGTGTTCCGCGACGAAAGCTCGCAACATCGAAGCCAGAGTACGGTTGAAGCGTTCGCATAACCCATCAAACTGCGGATGGTAGGGTGTGGTGAAGAGTTGGGTGGTCTGGAGTAGGTGAAAAAGTTCTTTCAATAAGCCGGACCTGAAGTTGCTGCCATTGTCCGAGATGATCCTTTCTGGCAAGCCGTATTCCAGGAACTTGTCCATTAGGACCCGGGCGGTTGTGGCAGCGGTCTGATCTCGAGTAGCGATGGCCAGAACATATCTGGTAAGGTAATCTGTGAGAACAATTACATATTTGTTGCCACGCGTGGTCTGCGGCAACGGACCGAGAACGTCCACTGCCACCGTGTGCCATGCTCCGAGGGGCTCGGGCATATTGCCAAGGGGCGCCTTCGCCTTCATTCCTCTGTCCTTCTTCTGGCAAATGGCGCAGCCCTGGACGTATCGGTGGCACGTGGCGTACATGTGCTTGAAGAAGTATTTAGCTCGCAAAGTGCTGAGGGTTTTCTGGACCTTGAGGTGTCCCGCATGGGCGTCCCGTACAGCTACGGGCACCAGTGTCTGTGGAAGCACCGGCCGGCGAACCTCTTCTCCGGTGATGTCGCAGGCCAATTCCTCTAGTATGCCGTCGGCGGCGATCTGGAAACTATGGTCCCGGGCCCAAGGGCTTTTCTTGCTTCCCTCGGCTATGGCTTGCACCAGATGCTGACAGTCCTGATCCGCTTTTTGGAGGTTCTGCAGCTGTTCTCGATCGATCCATAGTGGTGAGCTTGAGTTCCTTCTTTCTGTAGTAGTACCCTGCTCAGGGTTGGTCAGTGTTGGACTTCTCTCCTCATCAGGCTGGTTTGGGCGCTTCTTTTCACCGGTCGTTGCTCCGGGCCGACCAGCCGACTCTCCCTGGTTACTGTTGGGCTCGGCGACAGTCGGGAATAGTGAATGGTCGAGTGTTTCGGCCGATGCCTGTCGCGTCGTAACCGCTCCGCATTCCTTGTCTCCTTGCTTTGCTTCCTCGTCTACCGGTGTTTCTTCGTAGAGGCGGGAGAGGAAGTCCGCATTCCTGTGTTGTGTGCCAGGTTTATGGCGAATGTCCAGGTCATACTCCATAAGTGCTTGGCGCCACCGCTGAAGACGTGGTGTGAGGGTTTTTGTAGTCATGAGCCATTTCAGAGCCCAGTGGTCCGTGATGACTTCCGTTCTCCGCCCAAGGATGTAATCTCGGAAGTGATTGACGGCCCAGACGAGAGCAAAGCATTCGGACTCGCAGGCCGAGTAGTTTTTTTCCAGAGGCCCCGTCTTCTTGGAAGCGTAGGCGATGACCCGCTCCTTGGCATCCCCCATTCGTTGACCGAGAACAGCTCCGAGACCCGTGGCGCTCCCGTCAGTCATTAAGACGAAGGGCTTCGAAAAATCAGGCAGCGCTAGCACCGGCTCATTCGTGAGCGCATCCTTGAGGTCGTTGAATGCGTCTTGTTGCAACGGACCCCATTCAAACCGTACTTCCTTCTTAGTGAGCTCCGTTAGTGGTCGGGCCCGTCGGCTGAAGTCAGGGACGAACATCCGGTAGTAAGAGGCCATGCCAAGTAGGGATCGCACCGCTTTCACTGTTTCTGGTGGGCGGAGACTTTTGATGACCTCGACGTTGCCTGGATCGGGCCGAATCTCCCCTGGAGAGATGACATGTCCCAAGTATCTCACTTTCCCCTTGGCGAACACGCATTTTGAGGGTTTCAGCTTGATTCCCGCCTCGCGCAGTCGCTGGAAGATCAGCTTGAGATGTCCGAGGTGTTCGGCCAAGGATCGAGAAAAGCAAATGATGTCGTCTATAAAGACGTGGCAGAATCGTCCCGTGTAGCCGGATAGAACATGCGACATCAGCCTCTGATAAGTCGCAGGAGCATTTTTTAGACCGAAAGGTACCTTGATGAAGTGAAAGAGTCCCAGGAAACACCTGAAAGCCGTCTTGTGTCTGTCCTGTTCAGCCATCTTGACTTGCCAGTATCCTTGCTGGCAGTCGAGGCAACTGAAAATCTTCCCTTCTCCCATGGTGTCGAAGATTTCGTTCCTGGTCAACGGTAAAGGGGTAGTGGTCTGCCCTTTACCGTTGACTAAAGGGCAGACCACTACCCTACCCATTCGCTCCACTACCCATTCGCTCCATCTCCGTCTGGAACGGAGTAACTTTCGTCATTTACGATTCCCTTTCTGGGTTCATCTGACTGGGTGCACCGTGCGCATGGTAAGGGCGCAGTTCCCCTAGCTCTAGTGATTCGCCTCATTGTCTATGAAAAACTCGTCCGTCATACTCTGAAGAGACCTGGCCTTGGCTTTTCCCGGCCTTAATGCCTTGCGCTCGATTGTCTCGTTCGAGTTCCTGATACTTCCCTTTTAATACTGACTTATTGTATTAATTGACCAGTGGTGACTCTGAGCCGAATTTGGGGGGGGACGAACCTCAAGAGGCCTGATGATTGTCATGGTGTTTTTTTTTTGGGGGGGGGGAGGTATAATTGGGCAAAGGACGATCGTGATTATAGGCATGTATGAAATTTGCGGCGCCCCAAGGTCCTAAAGGTTTTTTTTTTTTCTTTCTTTTTTTGTCTTGCCCGTAGCTTCGCTTAGTGCTACATAATTACCAAATTGATAATGTCTCCAGATATTTGCAAATGATTCCGAAGTTATCATTTATTTTCCCGTTACGATCTTCTTCATTTTGTCTTCCGGTTTCCATCTTTCCTTCAATGTCCATCTTCATATCCGTGGTCAATTCAATCCCAATCCGCGGTCGTCGTTTCCGGACAAGGATGGTTTGTCTTTGTTTCCCTCTTCTCGTAGGGCTCCTAACTGGTTCCAATACCCTATCCTACCGCTCCTGGGAACTGCTTCTGATGTTCCTCCGGCATTTGCAATCAGTTGCCTTGGTAGCCTAGCCCGAGGGGCTGCGGGGATCCATTACTTACTGGATTCGTCAATATTTTATTCCTTATGCCAACTCTTCAATTTCCCTGGTTCCCTTCTTGTCTGACACGTGTAGAGGCACGCATTCCTAATTGCATTGCTCCAGACTAGTCGGCGGCGCTCAAAGCCGAATTAAGGGTAACATCTGGGCATATCCTAGGGACTGCAATCGCCTTGAATTGTTTCTTCTTCTTTTTGTTTCCCCTTTTTTCGGGAAATCCGGGCATACCTGTACGTATTGAGCTCTCCGTTGCCATGCGGCAAAATGGACACCCCGGAGCAAGTGCAATCCCTGCCCTAATTAAGTGGCATATAGCGGAAATATGAACCATCTCCGTCAAAGGCAATCCCCAGTACCTTTGCATGGCTCGTTCATCTAGGGTGGCTGCAAAATCTTTTAATCTGATTAATGTATAAGTGCGTGCCCGTAACCTGGCTGTCACCTTGCCATCCTGCCGCTTTGCGCTGTAAATCGCATGACATTATGAGTAGCCTCCCAAACTGTACTTAGTAATGGGGGGGGGGGGACGTGATAATTCTTGAGTTTTTTTTCAGAGTGTAACGCGCCAGTCATAGGCCGGTCGTGTACGTTCCTTGCCCTTTGAATGGGGCGGGGTGCCGCTTTAAGACGGGAGACTTCCATTTTTTTTTTCTCCATCACTACCTCGGATCGTGCACTGTCGTCGTGGACTGTTGCGTGATAAAATATGATGTAGCTACTACATCTTTGTCTACCTTGAAGTACGCTCCCGGGTCCGGGGATAATTCGGGTGGGCTGGCACCACCTGTCGGGGAGCTGTGATTCTCGTCTGTGCCACTAGATAGCGCTGGCATTGAGTTACTGCTACCAGGCTACGCTTCGGACCCCGTGGGTAATTCAGCTGGGATGGGTGCCCCTGACGAGGAATCACAGTGTTCCTGCGTGCCACCAGATGGCGTTGGCGTTGAGAGGGCCTGAGCCCCGCCATGCTGGGAGAAGCCAGGCGTTCGCCGCTAAGTGTCATTAGGTAGTTTCCAAACGGGCTCGCCGCGACTCCGTCCGTAACCTCCTACGCCGTACAATGGCTGCGACCCGTACCTTATCTGCCTCCGATCATCTGTCGGAGAAGCAGGAGAGAGACCGCTAGCCCCTTCCCTTTCAATCGATGCTTTGAGGGGTGTGCTCTGAGAAGCCCGTCTGTGCCCCGAAGCAATCCGCTAAAACGGTTAACCCCCCAAAAAAATGTTTTCAGCCGCGTCCGGTTGCCTGGTCTTTGACCTTGAATGACCTTAGGAGCCACCACCACAGGAATGTGTGTAAACCGAGCAAAATAGTGTTCAAATATACCCGGAGAACCAAACAATCTCAATGCTCCAATTAGGGGGCTTTAGGGCGCATCGACTACATCGGCCATGTAGCAAATGAATGCTCCAATACCCCGACAAAATTTCAGATTTCCTGCGACGGATACACGCTTCGGCTGCGACCTCCTGATGCCGACCCCAGCTTTCATGGACCTATGTAACACACCTCTATATATGCTTTGCACTCCTGTTTGCACTTCAAATTGCTGGACTTTCAATTTTAAACGGAAACTACAAGCCGACATATCTACTTCGTCGCCTCCATGTGCATTCCATCAATGCGTTACCCTCTGGGTTCGGCGACCTGTGCCAGTTCCCGGGCTTCGTGGTGACCCAAAATTTTGAAAACTTCCACGCTTGGGCGCCAGTGTAGGGGTGGCGGCTCTGCCGTCGGTGGGGTGTGGGGGTGGTGGCTTCGGTGGTTTGGCGGGTGTGGGGTGTTTGATGCGTAGCTGTGCTGGGGTGTGTGACTGGGGAGGCTGCGTGACAATTTGGGCTCTATCTTTACTGAGAACACTTTAGCAAGGCTGAGCATGAGCTGACTCTTGACTTATACAGGGCTAATTAAAACTGAGCTAACTGACTCCATTGCTGATTATACATATGTCAGGGTTGTGTTGTGCTGTGTTTTCCCGCCACCTCCACCACACATTCCCCAAACCCCAGCCGGCTTGATGTTGTTTGAGCTACCGTCCCTAACACGAATTTATATGTGTGCGAGGTCAAAGTTTTGGGAACACCATATAGGTAAATGAGTGCGTCTAGCCAAATTAGAAAGATTACGTTGTATTTAGAACAAAATATGATAAGGCAATTTGCCCTTGGTTACAATGAAATGTTCCGAGATGGGACTTTTGGAGGCTAATAGTAGTATAATTTTGTACAATGTACCGCACGAAATAGGTGCCTGTGATTGAGCCCCAAGCGGCTTCCGCTGGTCCTTAAAGCTACCTAACACACATTCATTCTCCTCATTCACTTCACATTCGTTCGTCCCATTCATTCTTTCCTTATTAATTAATGAAATGCTTGGTCCCCAAATTTGACTCCCTCCCCCCCCTTCAGCGGTACACAAACACATATATCGCGGACCATTGCTCTTTTTGTGGTATATTGGCCGAATATGTAAATCTTCCACTGCCATCATAGGTGGTCTCGCCATTATGGACAGTGTTCCTCGCCTGGATGAAGGCTTAATGCTACGAGGGGGGCTCATCGTACTGGCTCCGAGGGCTTATACAAGTGCTCTGGTATCTTTGACTGACCTACCCTAGCTTTAAATGAAAGGTCGGTGCCGCGCCGGGCCTTATCCGCCGTATACTGATACTGTGCGACCAGGTAAACGTGCTCACGAGCGGGCACGGATCCCTACCACGTTGGGCACGTACCCTGGCCGTCTTTATAACCTAGCCTGCCCTACCCTTTCAGCCTCGGGGCTTATGGCACGCCAAATCCGTCCGACCTTCCCCCCGCCCCGAAGGCTACACGGTTCCGTGCCGAAACGTATAGCGAACGGGGGGCGGACTCACGACCTTGCAGTGTTTTGCTTTAACCTAGTGTTTGGCGCCAAACTCGACGGACGCAAGGTGGGGCTCGACAGCCCATCCGACCTTGCATACTGTGCCCGCCACCAGCTGCACGCCTGGGTCACAGACGCCAGCGGGCTTCTGCAGTCAAAGAACCAGAGCATGTGCTTAATGCCCCCAAAGTATACGGTCATCGCACCCCTTTATCGCAATTGGACATCATCCAAACGCAGATCATATATATTTATATAAACAACATTAATATTCTAGTCAAGTTAACAACTGGCTTTCACACTCATTACCCTTACCCGGGAACGTTTAGTTCATAAGAGAACGGCTAGCAGATCGTCTGCCTCGCTTCGGTTTCACCGCATCCCAGCGAGCGTGGGGCTCCCCCTCGAGGGGGATTCCAAGTGGGCGGGGTGACCCTGAGGGCAGAGTCGGATGGCCCCGCCCCCAGATGGCCTGGGAGCCTGCCTCGTCTCTGCCGTTCGCTCTCCCTATCACTTGCGCCCACTATGTCGTCCGAAGAGGAACGCTGTTTCAGTGAAGAGGAGAGGGCCGAGGCCGAACTGATGTTCGCCCGGCTGGTCGACCAGGACCCCGACGACATCCCCCGATTTCTGCCCGAGGTCGTTTTAGACCTTGGGCCCGACGACTTTCGGGGCCTTCCCCACCTCCGGGAGATTGTGGCCCGGAGGCGAAGACGGCTGGGGAAAGCCCTTCACCCAGACCGGCATGGGGATCGTCACGAGGTGGCCTTGCGGTAAGTCCCCTCCCACTCCCGGAGTGTCATAGTGTCGTTAGTGTCCCCCCCTCCCCCTTTTCAGAATGTTTTCATAGATTTATCGGAATTCCGAAACCGCTCAGCCCTCTCTCCTTTGGAGAGAAACGGAATAGTGTCTTTCCCTTTATCCAACATTTGTGGGTTTTCTTAAACTAAGAAGGCGTCATTTATCCTGGGGCGCGTTCTGATGTCGCAATGTTGAATTCCACTACGGCTTTGTCGGGGAAGGAGTTGGTCACGTCGGCCCTCCTACTCTTGCTAACCACATGAACCTGTTACAGGGACGTCAACCGGGCTGCGTCCTTCTTGGACGAGTTTGGGGGGGCGTATGCCATCTGGCGAGGTTACGCCCCCGACGTGTCGCCGCTGCCACCCCTGCCCGACAGCGCCCTCGTTCGAGCGGCGGCGCGGACAACATGGCTGGCGCCGGAGGACCGGGCATCGCGCCTGGCCCCCTTGTTACGTGAAGGTGCCCTCGCGGCCCTTTTGAGGGATCTGGTGGCTGGCCGGAGCGCGGCTCAGGAGGCGAAGACGGCCGCCATCTCCACCCCCGCCATCGCAACACCTGCGATGGCGGCCATCACCGGCCCGCTGAGCGTCGGTGGCTCCACCCCCCCGGGGGTGGAGACCGCCCAACGGTTGGTGCAACTGCACCGGCTAGTAAATGCATTTTGCGACGTTGACCTGGGATCGTTCCCGTATCGTGTACGCCGAAGTGTGACCAGGTTGCAAAGTCGCTTCCGGGCGAGTTTGGGAAATAAATAAAACAAAACCATTTCTCAGCTACTACGTTTTCCTATCACCACGTCGGCGCTACCGCCTGTCGGAAGATGGGTCGGGGTGAAGATAGTACAACAGGGAACCAACTCATGAGGATCGCAGCGGCACGTGCTTTTCAACCCCTTCACGCGGATCATCGTTCAGTTTAGACGTAAATATCCTCCCCTCCGTCCACCTGGTAGCTGAGGCATCTACTACGCCCGCGTCGCTTCGGGAGGGTCGTATTTCTTACGTCATCCATTGACGTTAACTCCCCCCAAGGAGGGTCGGTGACTCGGCCTTCGGCTTCTAACCCCAATGCCATCTGATTTACCACGAAAGTTACGCCACTCAATGCACGTCTGGAGGCGCCCCCAGGGTTTGTGGTTAACGGTGGGTAGTCAGGCTATAGCATTACCTCTTTAGCTCCGGGGAATGTGAAGGTCGAACGCTTTGGACGAGGAGGGAAAAACATGGATATTGCAAGCACAGTTTTCAACGTGCTTGCTGTCAGACCGAACGATAATCATTTGCATGATCCATTCCGGCCGGTGGCGGTGGCAAGGCGGATATTGCACATACAGTTTTCAACGTACGGCATGTTGGGCTGAGCGATGGCCATTTTCACGACCCACCCAGCCCAGGGGCCTGCAGGTGGATATTGCTCGTACAGTTTTCAACATACGGCATATTGGGCTGAGCGATGGTCATTTTCACGACCCACCCAGCCCAGGGGCCTGAAGAGAAGATGCGAGGATCTGATGTGTGCATAGTGCCTCCGTTCGGCATTGCAAACTATGCCCCCTTGCTTTATTCCAAGTATTCCTGTCACCGCTAATCCCGCCCGTCAATGGCTGGGCATCTGCTTCGTGTCTCGGCTGGTGTACTGAAACATTTCTATCATCACGGGTAATATATTTACATGTATTTACATTTTACGCCAACAGGACCGGGACCGATTCCTGGCACACGTCTTCGCCATCCTACCCCCTCCCCCATACATGCCTACCTACCCTACCCTGTGCGACGCCAACGCTACCGTCCGTTTCGCACGTCCCTCCCCGGCTAATCACCCCATCAACGACCGGGCGGTACTCTCGTGGGTTGGGGCGACGGCGCCGGGCGTGGAGAGTCTACACGGTTTCGATGTGTAGCGGCCATTGGGTAGCCAGAAGATGGAGGGAAGGCGTCGGTCTGTAAAGCACTCACATTTTTGCTGGTGATTTGATGCACGGTTTGTTCTCTTCTCGACTGTTTCGGAGACTCTCGTCCCATCGGAGGATGTGAGAGCGTTTTCGGTCGGTCTTTCAGTTTTGTTCGAGTTTCGGAAGCCCCGCCTCTTCTATTCGCTGGCCACTCCCAGGGCTTCGGATTGTGTTCTTGTTTTTCGATTGGTGGGAGTGCAGTTTTTTTCTTCCCCTTAGGCCGGGTATGTTATGAAATCGCCTGGGGCCGTCAGGATGGTCTGCCGGGACTGGAAATTTTCTTCTCAGCTGGCGGTGTTCCAGACCGGGGTCACCGATCCTTCTGTTGATCTAGATCAGCTTGTTTTCGCCCCTCTAGGGGCCAGCTGGGCGCGGAGGGAAAGAGGGTGCCAGGCGATTAGCCTGGCTCGCCGTGAGTTGTTTTGCTCAGATGGCGCCTTTGATGTTGTGTCGTCCGTGCCGCTGGAGTTCGTCTGCGCTTGGAAACAGGTGTCTTTGTTTTCGGTGAGTTGTCGTGGGAAGTGCAGAACGCTGTCCGACGCCGTCGCCCGGTTTCTACGTTTTTTTAGAAAAGATAAAAATGTAAACCTGCTTACATAATGTTAAAGTCTTCGATGACCTGAGGTCAAATGGTGACCTAGAGAGACCAGTTGACTTGGTGTGCTGCAAGCCACGATGATAGCGGTGGCACAAGCGTTTGAATGATTCCAATAAGTGAATTCTCCGGCATGTTATACGTACCCCAGATTTGACCTGGCTGACCTTTTCGGCTCTGAAGGCGAAATGGTTCGTCGTAGCAGAAAATGGTTTCGGGATGCATGTACTGGTAAGTCTGCGAAGGTTGTGTCAAATGTTCAGACGAATCGGAGAACATCGGTGAATTCGTTTCTGAATGCGTTGTTGAATGGGACGCTAGTGCTATGTGATGAAATGCGTCATCGATAAAGGTCAGGTCACGCAGTGTGCTGCTTCTTGTGTTGCTAGTGCATGCATCAGTGTTGATATAGTCTACATTCAATGCTTCGTTTGGCCCACATACGGTACCCAAGTGGACTACTTTCTGTTTCTGAATTTCATAAAACCTGACCTGAGGTCAAACGCTTGCGCTGACGGGCACGTGCTCGGATGTGCTGCGTCCTTGCTCGGTGGGAAATTATTCGAC